>JAQFVV010007680.1:0-66377 GCA_028023455.1 Epiperipatus broadwayi
AAATATATCAATTAAATAACATATAACAATTATAAAAAATATACAAAAAATACACTAAATAAGGATATATATTACGTTATTCAATTGATAAATTTTACATTTGAATGTTACATTTGCAAATATTTGGATTGGTTTTTTCCCTCAATTTTATATAAAAACGATAGTTGACACTATATAGGCAATGTAAATTAAATTAGCTTTAAAATAGTTTACAGTCACACCAAGAAGAGCATAAAATATTTGCTGAAAAAGGAATTTTTATATTATTGTAATAATACATATATAGAATTATTACTATTATATAATATTTTATATTACAATATTCATTTAAGAATTATATAAAATAACAGTTTAATGGATTAAATTTTTTTCCCAAAAAATGGCATTATATTATAATGAAAATTTATCAACAAAATGTGAATTGTAATATACACAATGTACGATAAATGTATGCAAGAGAGAAAGAGGAGCTTGCATACTGCAGCTTCACTATATAATTAATTCTTAATAAACGTAAACCATGAATGCTGAATCATTTCAACATTTCCTTTGTTATATAGAAACCTTTATTTTCAAAAGTATAAAGAGCTAAATTTAAAAGTATATTCAAAAAAAAAATTCACCAGGAAACTGAAGCAGTGAAATTAAATAATGCAAAAATTATATTTGCCTATAAATTTTGATATATGGAATCTTGAACAAAAGAAATTTAAAATAAATTTGAAGTATAAAATAATGACTGAAAAAAAAAAGCTAAATGCACTTCTGTATGGAGAATTTTGCTTTGTTTTGAATAGTTTAATAACAATTATGTGCTAGTATGAGATAGTGATCATGTGATGTTTAGTGGTTTAAAAATAATTTTAGTTAATAATAGAAGAACATAATACTGATTTTAAAAATACAAGACAGAAAACATCCCAGATTAGAAAAGTTGTGTGGCAAATAGAACATGGTGGCAATATACACCTTTACCTAGCTCCCCAAAACTCACCGTTAAGCAAGAATATCATATGCAGAATAAGCATTTATAATGGTAGTCTCTGGAAAAAAAATTGGTCAGTTAGTCCAGTTAAAAAATTATACTAAGTTGGGAATATATTACATTAAAAAAATAACTTATCAAGTATATATACAAATTTAAAACCCTTTAACATGTGTTATATGCTTATGTAAACTGAGCGGTGTATATTATGCAGATATTCACTTAAAATATGTATTTATGTATATATGATAATGCAACTTAAATCTATGTAAAAAGAAAAAAAAAAAACATGTAGCCTAAAGTTGTTACTTCCTGTGATTCATTCACACACTGATTATCATTATCCAGTTTGGTTCCCAAGCTCAAATATTTTTTTGGTGGTCATATTAGTTGTTACAATGACTTTAAACAAAATCTTAATAAAAAATGTTTAATATCACTAAAAAAAATTTGTCTTTTCACTGTCCAAAAAAATAGACAGAGAAAGTGAAACTAAATTAGTATTTAACTTTTTTTTTTATGTTCTTCTGCACAACTGTTTCATTACACTGAAAAAAAATCCAAAATTTGTACTACAATATTATACTATATTACTTACATGAAATTATTAAAAGAAAAAAACCTTTAATAACAAATCATTTCATTGACCACAAAGACTTGTTATTTACTTAGTGTAACAAGAACCAAATAAACATATGATATATTATAAAATCATAATCAGTCAACTTTAAAAAAAAAAATTTCAGCATATTGAAAAAAGGTAAAAAAAAATCTAATCCATTCAGAGTTTTCATATTGTAATCAATATTTAAAGATTTTATTATAATGTGTACTGTGCTACTCCAAATAAACAAATACGATAGCAGTAGCGGGTATTTTTGGGCATGACATGTTACCAAGTGCGGTAGCCTTATTTTGGCATTGACTTAGCAATTTGTCGAATAGTGCAATATGTTTTGATAGGAGAGTTACAGGCTACTTTAAGTAAAAATTAAAAGCATTAATCTTATTGACTTTATTAGTATTGCATTTTCATCATACACAATTTATTACTAATTGCATAAAATCATCCTAACATTTTTTTCCAAAAATGCAATTCAATTACGATGAATAGCAATTTCAATTTGATTGATATTAGCATTTGTAAAAATTTTCATCCAAAATTGTATAAAATCTTGGCTAATATGTATACTATACACAATTTAAAATTTAATATTGATAATACATATCATCAAAAATTATTTTTAGTTTTATGCCGAATGAAATTTATATTTTTTTTTTCGGTATTACATTTTTTTTTTTTATTACATGTAAGATATTGTCTCCATTGCTTTGGATAGCTGAAAAAAATTACGAGATGATTTAAAATTGAAGAAGCACCATGTTATTTTTAAATTACATTTAGTAATTTTTGATATTAATTGTATAAATCTGAAACTGTTTTATCCTCTTTGCTCCTGTCTTTTTTTTACTAAATATTTTAGATTAGCGATGGTAGCAGCATCGATTTGACAAAAAATTTTAATTCAAAATTAATTGACTGAATATTTTAGCTAAAACCAAAACATGACCATATACATGTGATAAAGATATATAATCTCAAATATAGGTATTTCATGCTAAACCAGCATTCTTCAGTTGGTCCACATCACCATCACCAACATATATATAATCACTACTCAGTTTATATTAAGATAACGAATCTTCAAACATTAATGGAGAAGTTTCAATCTTTTCCACTCTTCAACCATCCATATCACTGAAAATCTGAGGATGAAATGCTCAGTCCTTCATGATTCCAATATTATTATCATACCCATATTGACCTTAAGTCACTCTGACCCCTCACACATAGGATCTTATTATGTCCATTTAATTAATCAGAAGAGGGATTGGATATCATTTATCTTTCTCACATGTATGTGATCATATGTATCGGTTGTATAAGATGGATTGGATAGCTGTGGAGATTTTGAAAGTCTGAATTCAAGTCCCTTATAATTATATTAAGTTTGGAATAAAAATATATATTGTAACCTCTCTAGCTGGCAATCATCATTCAACCTGTCTCACATACTACTATACTGTATCCTGCCACCTTCAATTAACTAATCGGCCTACACATTTGAAATAAATCCAACTATGTAACCTTCCCTTAGATGCTGGAATCATATACGAATCTGTCCACATGTTTCATGGCACCAAATCTGCCTTTGTAACCTACACTGCCCGAATCATCAATATATGCCTAAAAAGAAAGGTTAAACTAAAGAGATGATTTCTTTATTGAACTAATCTTGCATGAAACTATAAACCTAAAGAAGATTACAAGGTGATTAATGAAGATAATAACTTCTGGTCAAACTAGCTTTAAAATCCACAAAAAACAAACAAAATGTGATGAAAATAAATTTAATATTCATCAAACCAATAAATAAATAATAATTAGATCTATGGAATGAATATGAAATTAAAATTATAAATTAAGTAAGCAAATAGTTTACACTTTGTGGCTAATTGTTATAAATCAAAATATGTAAAATGCGCTAACATGCACAAGCACCCGTTTGATTAAATATATATATTAAAATTAAAATAATATATACTTTTCTTTATTTGTTTTTAGCTTTGTGTGTTTGTGCATGTTAGTGCATTTTATAAATTAAGTAATAAATAAATTAGGATATAGATGACTAAATGGATGATGAGAATAAGTAATAATTAAATAATAAAATGAAATGAGTCTGAGAATGAAGAGAAAAGAAAGAAGATGTATGAGAATAATGAATGATTAAGATGATAATAGAATAATAGTTAATGAATAATTAAGATGATAATAGAGTAGAAGTTAATGAATGAATAATCAATTATGATAACAAAATAAGGTCAAATGAGAATGAATAAATGAAACAATGATCAAGATGAAACTGAAGAACAATGTTGATGATTGAGACCGAGATATTAAACTATAAACTAATATTGTACTAAATGATAATAAGAAAAACTAAATAAAATAGGGATTCCAAGCTTGACAAAACCAGATCTTCATCATAAAGTCAAAACAAGCTATACATTTTAAGACAAAAGAAGCAATTTACATCTTAAAGTTTGGTTGACTTTCATAAAACAGTGAATATAACATAACTCAAATCCAACTACAATAAATAACCAGATATAAAATTTACCATAAATTCAAATCCTATATTGCAAATTATTAACTTATTCTTCTCAGGGTTTAAACGATTTAAATATTGTTATACAAGATATACTTGGGTCAGTGAGAGGGATTTTGCCACTACCCAAATATAATGCACAAAACAGCTCTTAATATAAAATCGAATTAACAAACTATATTTAGCAGTTCCAAAAAAACTTTATAAACTCCATAACTATTATAAACTTTAAGCTTCAAGAAATAAAAATAACTTTTTAATATCTAAACATAACTTACCAACTTCCTTTTCTCAAATAATTATAAACAATGTGATCAAGATCAGTGAATGATAGATCTGTGGGTTCAAATAAACTGATTAAACCAATATTAAGTGTTTATCTTTTAGTATACCATTTAAAATAATATGCACTCTAGGTTAATAATATTTTGATTATTAAGTGATGATGCCTTAGATGTACTCATAAATTATAGGGCTTAACAAAATTATTATGATATACCAACATATAGTTAATTATACTATATTGATCGATGATGATTTCAATATAATCAGATGATATGTCGATAACAATAACAATAATAATGTGTATGGGGTTTAGCAATAAGACTACAGACACTTAAATAACTTTTTAGCATAAGATTTATTTACACTATTTACAATACATTATATAAAATCAGGTACGGAAAATAATTGGTATCCCACTGACTACACACATTGTATATAAGATAAACTAGGACAGTGATATTCATATTATCACTATCATTATTGGCTATGTTTCTATTATTTATCTTAGAGAATACGAAGGTTAAATTTTATTTAAACTAAATTAGCACTTAAATTATAAAACAAAAGTGTATTTAAATCTTTGGGATATGTGCAAAATTTAAATCTAAAACTCAAAGTTATAAAGTAGTGCATTATACTAAAGCTATTTCATTTATCAGAATATGATAAGGACAATTATCATATTCAGCACAATTAACAATTATTATTATTCAATATGAAGAGATTTATTGTATTAATGTGGGGACAGACATTAGAAGTCAAATGCACACATGATACCAAAACATTGCCTATGTCCACAACATAATCATTCTAATAGTTAACCTAAATCTTACTGATCCATCGGTGAATCGCTGCTTGATGAAAATAAATCAACATTGTCCATATGTATCTCTTGCTTTTTCATATAGAAATTCTACAATCACTGATGAAGATCCTACAACATCATAAAGACACTATTCCAATTAGGCAAACACTATAGATAAACTAGTGTCCCTGAATCTAACTTTATCTTATCCTTGCTATTTAATTTTAAAACATTAAAACTTCACCATACAAGGTGGAAAACTAACTACATAACCTCATGAGAAGTCAAACAATAAAGGGAGGCTCTACAAAACAACATGATAGTTGTATAATAATATGGCCAATTCTAATACCTTTTCATAGGTATAAAAGTGTGGGCATTGCCTCATCACAGGGAAATAGAATTCAGACCATGGATATCATCCTCTCTTGGGATTAATTATGCTAACTAAGCACTAACTACTGATCAGCCTCGACAATAACATCCTCTCATGGAATCAGGAATGGAAGAGTCTCCATCTGCCCATGCACTATATTAATATTAATGATACTATATTTGATGCCATTATATGTGGCACATACTTATCAGCTAAAAGTAGTCACGAATCCTTATCAATACAATAGCAAGATAAAATAATTCTAACAATAAAAGTGGAACATAAATATTCCATTTCAAAATGCAGAAACGATTAGTGTATTAATAAATCAAACTACCAACCTATAAGTCAAATGACCATTAACTATTTTTAAAGATAATACTTTTGTTATAACAAGCCATACACACGTAGACAATGAAGATTAGCCTACATTTTATATTTAAAGTGGACATGTTCATTCATAGGTAAAATTTAAGAAATGCAAAATACTTATATCAATTATTTCATATAAAAAAACAATTGTCATTATAGTATATCTTTGACAAATTTAGTCTGTTTGTTTACCCTTATCTCTCTCTCTCTGTCTAGTTAAACGATATTTAATATTATGTTTTCCCTCAACTGGGAAAATAACAAAAATATGTATAATAAATGTATATATCTTTATACATCTCTTCATCCTTAACTAAATATATTTTATACCACAATAAATAAATAAAAAATCCCTGAATAACACATGACAAAAAGTATATTATAATACTAAACATAGCAATAACTAAAAAAAAAAACGAATATTTTTATTCCCATTTATCTTATGCCCCTTAGTTCAAAGTTTGTTCCATCATTATGAGCTGAATGATAAGGAAACTGATATCATGAGCAAACATTCATAAGTAACGCATATATATATATATTTTTATGATTATTGTATTCGATGCTGGCATAGTGAAATAAAATTCAAACACTTCCAAGTGTAGGACAATTAAAAATAGGTTTATCCACACTTTCTATAGATAATTTTCCTTAAATAAATTTATAGGCTTATTATGATCTACAAAACAAGCCTTTTAAAATCATTTATTGATTTATTTATTTTGTTTATCCATTCGCGGTGATATCTGTAATAATTTCATAAGGATCTTGGCATTTTTAAAACACTTTAAAATATTTTTAATTCGCATGTTATACAATAAAGATTAAGAAGTAAATATTTATTAATTTCATTTCTATCAGCAAATTAAGATGTGTTTAATAATACTAAGAAGAATTTATTCAATTGTGAGCAATTATATATACGATATCCTTGGCATTTCTTATTTTAATCTGTAACTTTTCCATTTTCAATAACTAAGCAAATTGGCACTAAAGCAAAACTTTGCAGATGAGTTTTCTTTCTTAATAAGAATATGGAATAAGTTCACGCAATTTTCTTTTAAATTGATTGAATTTTAAATGACTTAAAATGAATTTTTAGTTTGTCTACTTTATGTTTTCACACTTTTCTTCAAAATTATTTCGAATTATATTTTATGAAGATTATAATTTATAAGCAAACATATTTTCTTCTTTATAATAAAGAGCGCGAAAACAATACATTTTCATCTTTTTCTTTTCAATCTAAATGATTTAAGCGTCATTTTTAAATATAAAAATTGGCTAATATAAATAAAATAAAAGTAACTGCTTACACTTTCTGGATTTAAACTTAGTTTGAAGTAGTATTTGTTGAGGCAAATAATTATCCATATGACTTATTCTCTTTTTTCCAGTATGCATCTCAAGGAATTGTAAAATCGATGGAAAATAGTGATGAATGAATATAAGGTTTTTAAGGTTTATTATTCCATGTTTTTAAATACACATTATCCTGTAATCTTATTCAATTCAATCCACAAGGTTGTTATGTTTCAGCTTTTTCTTTTTACTTTATTTTATAGGTGTAGCTATTGAAATCCTTTTATTCTGATTTCTTTTTCTTAATAGCCCCGTCTACAAACTTTGTTATATTATTTATACCTTGTATTACATTGCATTATGGTACCAAATGGACACATAACTGAACAGTGTGAATAAATTAATATTTCTTCCTCTAGTGATGACTATCTAGACTTTCATATTTGAAATTGCAATACAATATACCTGAAGATTGTTTACAAAATTTAGAAGAATTATAAATGGTTTTCTTTCTTTTAATTACTGTTTAATAATAATAATAAAGTGCTAAATATTTTCATACTTTCAAATTGGTTTAATACTATTAAAATATTATTTTAAATATAACTGCCACTAGACCTTATGATAAAATGTTTATGAAATTCATATCCACTCTATCAGATTTTCTAGTGTGTCTCAAACAGTCCAAGTCTTCATCACTCTCAGGATAATTGGAAAATTATAATCCAATAAGCATTTCAACCTATTGCTGATTTTTAAACACTGACTTTCAATATATTAATAAATTATTATTAATTAAAATTTTATATACTGGATCACTTGAATAAAGTTTAATGTGATTGAACCAAACCATATGGTTACAATATGTATTTAAATATTATATATTTAGTCTATATTCTGTCCATCCCTCTTCTGTATAATTAAATGGATATATTAAGGTCTTATGTGTGAGAGATCAGAGTGACTTATGGTCAACATGTGTATGATAATAATATTGTAATCATGAAGGACTTCGAGCATTTCAGCCTCAGATTTTCAATGATATGAATAGCTGAAGAATTAGAGAGTGGAGAAGATTGAAGGTTGTTCATTAAAGTTTGAAGATTTGCTATCTTAATATAAACTGAGCAGTGATTATAAATATATATGTGTTGGAGATGATGATCTGGACCAATTGATGAGTACTGGTTCAGCATGAAATATGTATATTGGAGATCATTTATGAATCTCATGTGTATATGGTCATATGTATTGGTTGTATAAGGTAGATTGATAAAACACTGAATGAAAATTAAATAAAATGCCGTAAATTCATTAATCATATTTTAAGTTTATATCTAAAATATTGAATGCAGCACTATAAAATAGTGTTTTATGAATAAGATATGAGCCATAAATTTCAGCATGAAAGTCAATATTTTGCTTTTCGATGAGATGATTTAAATAACTATTCTATGATGTCATCTGTGTTACAAAATGGCTGCCAAAAAAATTTTTTTTTTTTACTATTGTTAATAGTGAATACAAATTGATGATGATTGCTATTGTGAATCCTCACATAAGGCCAAGCACTAAATGGAGTAAAGATGTATTTTTGATTTTATTAAAATCGAATTTAAAAACTAAGTTGGCAAAATACTTGAAATTCCAAAAGTATTATATTTTGACTTTTATGGATTATTATATTTCCTAATTTGTATGATACAGAAGCAGATTGTACAAGATTACTTTATTCTAACTTTATTTTAGAATAAATTTTTCTAATATTTTATTTTATAAATTCACAACACATTTTTAAATATAATATCTAAAACAATATTTCATAATATATTATATGCTTAACATTATTTTAATTTAATGAAATATATTGTGACAATAAAATATCGTGTTATGATGATAAGAAATAATGTAATATACATAGAGAATCCCAGTAATAAGATGATGGTGACTGGTTCTCCCTCCAAGTTGTTTTGCAGTACTATTTCTGAATCAATGCATAATTATATAATGACACAGTTTAACTATTTATAAAGATTTGATGCAATTCCTTCCCATTTTAATAAACTAATAATATTATTAAAAATCAAAATGATTTACCTTAATTTCAACATTTTCAGTTTTCAAAGTTTCTAACTGCGAAACATCTGAAGATACAACAATTTCAATTTGCTTACCAACATCCTGTATTTTAAAAATAAAATAAAGATTAACTATAAGAAATAAAAATAAATCTAAATTAATCAGATTATTGTGTTTTAAAATTTACAAGCAAAAATAAAGATTTATTTTTATATTATCAAATATTTATATTATAATTAATAATTATATACTTCGAAGCAGATACCTTACTTATTTAAAATTATCAAAAACACTGATCAAAATGTTCATTAATTAAAAAATCTGATTTTTGATTTTAAAATATTCACATTTACAAATAGTGATTATGTTTCACATGTCCAAGTAAAGTTAATATGTTGTGCATAATAAATGTTAGTGCAATATAAACAAAAATAAAAATTTCCAGAAAAATACATTGCAATCAAATGATTGAACATTTCTGCTTAAAGGTTTTATTTTATCTAATTTTTTTTAAAAAAGTGTTTTTCTTATTTCTTAAAGCTTTTTAAGTATATTAATAGAAAAAAAATAAAAATATAAGAAGACAAAAAATGTAAAAAAAAAAAAATATCAACAATAGATAAAAAATAAAATTAGTAAAATATTGTAACAAAAAAAAATGAAATGTTTAAAACTGAAATGCAAATAATTATAAAAAAACATATAAATATATGGTGAAATAAAAAATAAATATTTAAAAATCAAAAAAATATTTAAAAAAAAAAAATCATCTATATAGTTTTGCTGCTAACTTATTAATTTCTTGTACAATTCCTTTATTATTTGTTAAAAAAAAAAAAAAATTACAAAATTTAGGATACCAATAAAGCCGGATATCTCCATTCCATTTTCTCTTTATTTGATTCTTTCAAACAATAATTTGATAAGAATGGGATAAATAACAAATAAATTTAAGATTTAGTGTACTTTACATATGTAAAATATATGTAAGTAAATATTTAAAAAAAAATACAGCGGAAAATAAAATATAAAAATTAAACATTTAAATACATTACAATGTATAAATACTTTTTTACTATTTATAAATTAATCTGAAAATAAACCTTGTCTTCTTCATTTATATCGTAAGTTTTTATTTTTTTAATAAAGAAATAAAATTTGTGTTGTTCATTGGTAGTGCTTTATTATTATTTTTTGTAAGAAATATAAAAATAAACTTAAGTGTTCTCCATTTAAACCTAGCGATCTCAGAACACTAGCCATTTTTAAAGTTGTTGATTAGTATACTGTAATTTGAAAGAAATATCTTTTTCAAGATTTTTATGAAAAAGTAAATTGCCTATGAAGAATTGGAATTTTTAGACCATAATAATATTAATGATGTCAAAGATGAAAATCTTGCATCAAATGCAGTTCTCAAAAAGATGAAAGATACATTCCCTGAACTATTTTGCAGTTTCATCTGAATCACATGAGCTGGTAAATGTCTCCGCAAAAAACCAGTCATTCAAGCGGCAATAATCAAAATAAATAATTGTGACAGCTTTAACCTTCTTTTTAATTGTTGTTACAAAGACAGTGCATTTTTATTTTATTGTGATTTGTATGTGAAAAATAAGAAATTTGTAGCTGACCTTTATTTTGACCCTTTTAATATGTATTATTTTCGTAAAAGTCAATGACACTTAACAATTGACCTTTTTTTTTTTTGTCTCACTTTTTCAAAATCAAAAAAAAAATTTAAAAATTTCAAAGACAAAGAATACAAGTAAAAGTTCCAAATAAATCTGTCAATTACAAGTAATTTTTAAAAATTTTTAAATTATACATTTAATTTATAAAAAAGACTATAAGTTAATAAGAAACTTATATGTGACCATTTTTTCCTCTCCCTCCTCCTTCTCACCCCACCCACCATTGTTCAAAACATTTCAAAACAAACCTGTCAACTATAAGTAATAAGTTTTTAAATTACACATTTAATTTGTAAATTATTTTGTAAGTGATCATTACATTAAAAAATCTTAAATTTATCGATTAGTTATGTTGAGACAGTATTTAAAAAAATCAATAAACATAAAATGGAATGGAGGTACCTAACTCTATCAGTAGCAAATTTAGATTTCTCTATTTATAGAAATTAAATATAGGCACATAACACTAAGTTTTATGTACATCATAAATATATAACATTTAAATTAATTTATTTCATATTTGAGAATTCCTGCCTGTTTATAAAATAATTTTCAAATGTAATATAATTCATATAGGACAAACTGAAAGCTCTTAACATGTTACAAAAAACATGAAAGAACTATCATATTAAAGCAATTAGATAAATCAGATATTATTCAACATGCACTAAAATTTAATTACAATAAACGGTAATCATCTGAAATCCGAGCACGGCCACTTGATGACTCTGTTTATGTGTCAAAACAATAAAAATGCCGTTGTTGTGGCCGGCCTTATGGCTAATATAACATTTATATTGTATTACCCATTGCAGGCTGCTTTACATGACATTGCACAAAAATATTGTGGCCTGTTTTGTGCTTCAAAACTATTTATGTGTATTTGTTCTATTCATAGCTGATTACCATACCGCTTGAGGGTGTTTTAATTGCAAGTCGGTACAACTTTTCAAATCTCCATAATAGAGTAACGTCATTTATATTTAAATAATATTGTTAATTACTAATAATTGTCATATGGTACCTACCCTTTTCTTAAAAAATGTTAATATGTAAAAAATTAGCAAATGGTATGTTCGAACGTGCTTCAACAAAGCTCTCGCGCTAAGTCACGTTACAGTGTGGAAAATATATGAGAGCAATAAAATGTCTGAGAAGAACGTGCAATTTTTAAACTTTTCAGAATTGCCGAGTACAGAAAGTGAGACTGTGTCCTTTTTTCAGGTACATAATGTCCTCCCAAATACTAGACTGTTTTTATTACAGCAATAAAATAATAAATAAAAATAAGTTCAAAAAGTCCACCTTTGTGTATTTTTTTTTTATTTCATTAGAAATTGACAATTATTTGGATTATCTTTTTCAGCAGGGTTAAAATAAATTACTATTTTTGTTTACTTTTTGTTAATAATAACAAAGTATGAAATCCCCGAAAAAAGCTGTTTATTGTAGAAGCCAAAAAAAAAAATGCTAATTCAAATGAAATATAAATAAAAGTAAAAAATGAAAAAAAGTTGTTTAAAAAAAAAATTGACTTTTTGTTACAATTATTTATCCGAGGGTGGGGAGTGGGGGTTTCTAAACAATTTTTTAACCCCCGAAAACACAAAAGTTACTTTTGATTTAATAAGAAGAAAAAAAATTTAGTCAACCAAAAAAAAAGGTAGAACAAAGTCAAAACAAGTCCCAAATAATTGTATTATATTTTTTCGGCGAGATTAAAACAAGTTTTTTGTTGTGAAACAGTCAAAAGTTTTAAAATAAACACAAAGTTAAATTATCAAAATTTGTTGAATAAAAAAAAATGACAGATTAAAAAAACAACAAAAATGAATATAAAAATTTGTTTAATAAAAAAGAAATCATGTTATAAATGAAAAAAAGTTGTGGCCCGGTAACATTACATTTGATTGATTTTGTATAGCATCAATGCCATCAAGTGGCCATGCCCAGATTTCAGATGATTACCCAATAAACTCTTTTTAAAAAAACATAGTTTGAAACAATGAAAAGCAATTCTAAAATAAAAACTTGAATAAATTAATGTTTGATTTTCAATTTTAAAATATCCTTTTCAATCCAACAATTTCTTCAAATAGGTTAAATGATTATTAACAGGCAGTCAAACCTTACAACAAATTGTATGATAGTTTGCAGTCATATTCATTAATTTCTTTTTTTGTTTTACAATCATTATTTCCAAGCATTTTAATGATGTAAAGACCCAATGAAAACCAAAATGTTAGAATACATTAAGCTATGGCATGTTTTCACTGACGGTGATTTGATATTTATTATATGGATATTCTAATTGTCTGCCTCTACTATATTCTGCAAAATATCAAATAAATTATTTTTTTTACAGAAATAAAGAACACACATGATGTAAAAAAAAAAAAAAATTAGAAAGACAAAATGTAATTTACCTGAATTTCAACAGTTTCAGAATTCAAGGTTTCCATTTGAGCATCTTCTATCAGATTGGTTTTAGTAACCATTTCACTGCCCTGCATTTCAACGAAGAAAGAAAATATTAAATATACAAAAAAATAAAATAATGCAAGCATCAACATAACTAAGATGATTGTTGTATTTATGAATACTGAAGCAATGGATCTGAAGCCCGATCCATGCTTCACATCTTCCTATAAACTTAATTAGTATTGTAGACCTAAATTAAGTTTATAGTTCAATATCAGCAGGGTTTTGCATTAGAGTTAAAAATAGTTATGCTTATTAAATGTGTATTACAGTTAAATATTTTATTTTAAATAAATTTCATTCTATTGATAAAAATTGCTTAACCTATTAGTCAAACATATATATACATCTAGCGTATATATATGAGTTAATGCAAAATTCTGCTGAGATAAGATGCTTATTCTATTGTAAAATAATAATATATTGTTGTTCAAATTTTATTAAAATATTTAGTATGATTTGATTTTGAGATAAGCCCACCAACATTTCTGAAAGAATGTATATTTTAATTAGTGAGCCGTTCAAGTCTAATTAAAGATGGCATTTTCTTTCTTGCTTTTTAATTAATAGAATTCCAACTTTAAAGTAAGAAAGTTAGAGTAAAAAATTGAAGTTATTTTTAGAACGTGTTGTTTTGAAACAAAGCAGCAAGGGGGGGCTTATCAAGATCTCAGATCATACAAACAATGGAAGGTAGCTGGCAGAGAAAGTATAAATAGTAGGGAGAACAAAAGAGATATTATTCAGACTTTTCTTTTTGAAGGAGTCATTTGATTCTGATTTTGCTTGTGAAGGCGATTTATTAAGATTTTTCTTGCTGTTTTATTTCCAAGCTTTCTGGAAAGTGCATTCAGATTTCTCTTGGGAGAAATCCGTCAGATTTTGCTTCACATTTAGCTTGTGCTTCAAAAAAGTTATACAGCTGTCATTTTCAAACAATGGAGAAGTTGGAACCTGCTCCAGTTAAAACCAACCGTATTTTGAGGAAAATGGATATGCTTGGCTAGGCAAATCATAGCTTTGCCTATCGCCGAGGTTCCTAAATACCATCCAAAATGCCTTAACATCCAATCAATAACCATATGAACTCTATGCCGTGTCTGGAGAACTTTTCATGGAAGCCATACTTCATATTTTCATTGTCCGGACAAACACCTATCGTCGGTCGGATCAAGCCACGGACGCCGTAGGAAACATCACGGGAAAAAGGACGGTATCGTATCTACTATATTAAACTATCTCGTATGCTACTTTTGATTCATATTGTTTTATTGTTGTATTGAAATATATGTTTTTGCTATGTAAACCTTTTTGAATTAACCTTAAATATATTTTGGGATCATCTAGCTATATGTAACCTTTTTACCTTCGCTATTCTTCCTTACTAACCATTGTAAATATTTAGTATTTCGTTGTGGTTAAATTTAATAGTTAACTTTTTGTCATTTGAAATCTCTTTCCAATTTTATTTATGTTGTTAATTAAATCCAAGTCAGTTTCTTTTGTGTGCCAACTTGATCTCTTTGATAACACCTCTTTTTGTCCGCCATTTGCTTATCACGTATATTTGATTTAGCTATATACGTTCTAAGTCAATTTTAAACACGGTTTTTAGCGCAAAGCCATAAGAAATGCTTTGCGAAAGGTTTTTATTATCTATCGTACTTTATCGAGAAGATCGAGTTGGAATTTTTTTAATAAAATTGGGAAGAAAAGAATTTGACCGCAAACCTATTAACTTGTTTTCTTTTTATTGTCTAATTAGTTTGTTGCAGTAATTTAGGGGAATAGCGGAGGCCCATTAAAGCTTTATTCATATTTTAAAGCCATTAATTAAACATTATTTAATTATCAAAAACTTGAGTTTCTTAGTTATATTAAATGCTTTATTTTTACTTTTCAATGATCCAGGCACGCAAAACGCAAACACCAACACATCTTTTTATGTACTTTACACATTTAGCTTTTAGCTCTTTAGGATTTCCCGTCCATGTCTCTACCGCTGTTGCTAAGCTTTGTGGCCGGTTGAAAAATAATTTATGCATGGCTCAGATGGTGTTGTTTGTTTGTGATCAGTCCTCGAGAACAGGCGAATGGGCAGAGGTCATATGTATTCTTGATTTATATCTCGCGTATGGTTGGCCTTGAGGTACTTTCGCCTAGTATTCGAACTGGGTTAAATCTACACACGTCATCTGACTGTCACAATACAAAAACCAAATTAAATCAATTTTTGTTCTTTTAAAATTTTTTCAATCCCCTCTAATTACATGTAAACTTCAGTATATACATTATACTTATATTTAAATATTACAAATTTATTATTGTAAATAAACGATTCCCCATCCACTTCAAAATTCAATCTGAAATTTGTAACATTCAGATAATATTTTCATAATTTATTACACACAAAAAAAAATTAACACAAGCAAAAAAAATTAATAACAAATCAACAAAATTATAATTAAAAACAAAAAAGATGTAATTAAAACTGCAGTAGGAGAACTATGTAATTGTCCATAATATTATTTAATAACATTTATTAGATTGTAAAAATTTAATATTTCCTTGTTTTTTATAAATATACCAAAAAAAAATAATAATAATAAACTACTTTTATTCTTTGATTTTAAAAGTAGGATAATAGATTTATAATGATATTTCAAAAAAAATAAAGATTAATTTTGAAACATTTACATTTTGCTATTTCAAAGTAATATAGTTCCCTCAAGTCTTCTTTTAAAAAGAAGATAACTTTCATTAGTCTAAATTTAATTAATACTGTTTTATCAAAATACATTAAATTAATTAAAAATATGATTTGTAGTTTTGATAACAAACAATTATCTTATTATAAAAACTTTAATATTTGTGTTAATATTAAGAATACACACACATATATAATTCGACTATATATAAATAAATCAAATCAAATAAATAAATGAAAAACTTTAATTGATTCTTCTAGCGCTTTCAAAGGTATAACCTTCATTTTCAAAAAGTACAATATTCCTTCATTTTCACGAAGTGCAAATATGCAAAATAGGACAGATTAAATATGCAAATATGGATGGGAAAATTTAAACTTGCCATTTCTTACATATGGCATAAAATGTCTCTTTTTTATTCATCACGTGTTCATCCGATGTAATATAGCATGCCTCTTTCACTTTCCTATGCAATTCATGCCGCTCTACAAATATATTCTAACACACAGTTGAATGTTATATATCCTATTATAATATTTTTTATTGTTGTTGAAAGTAACATTTCAATATAGATTTCAAATGGTTCTGGCAAGCTTGGAAGTTGTTTTTGTCAATTATTGTAACTCGCAATCCTGCAATGATCATTAGCTGAAGAACTTTGTTGAATTAGCTACTGCCTATTTCTCATAAGCAGTCAAAAAATGCAAGCCATAAACTCATCTCAAGCATAATTTCCAACTGCTTGGATAATTTCATCTCAAGTTTAAGTACAAACTGCAGAAAAAAAATATTGAAAATTCTATTTCATTATTAGCCAAAAATACAAAAAAATTAATATGAATTACAACTCTAGCATGAAAAAATCTATTTAGAATTCAATGATTTTAAAACTCAAAAGAATTATCTATGAAGAACTATCTTTATTTAAAATATATATATATATATGGCTAGTAAATTATGAAGAATTTTATTAATGTTATAAAAAATTATTAGAAAAAAGTTACACAAAAATTTTAATTTGTGAGCTTTAAATAATAAAGTTACATATGCATACTTGATTTCATACTCAAAATTCCATGTAAGTTAAAAAGCATTCATATTTTTTTTTATTACATTTAAACTCTTGTTTATTTTATTAATTTATTCAGTCTAAATTTTGTTTTTAATCATTTTCTATTCATAACTTTTTATATGTACAACAGTTTTATTTTAAAAAAATATATATTTTAAAGTATTCGAGTTATGCTCATATAAATCTCTCTATTTAAGAGCCATTTCTTATTAACATTTATAATTTTTAATACATAAAAAAATGAAAATTAAAAATCAGTTTTCATAATGGTCTTTCTATCACAAACTTATAGGCCAACATAACCTAAGAAAATCACCATCATGGAATTTAAATAGGAAATATTACAGAATTTAAGAAGAAACTGAGAAATAGAAATGGATCTCCCAATTATCAATTTTACCTATAAAGAAACAACAACATTCCGATATTCAAATAATATATACATTACAGATGAAGCAATTTTGACTATTTATAACGATCAATCTGATAAACTTCGCATTTGAAAAAAAGAATGATCATTATAATAAACTCAAATTTTACATATACATGTAAATTAACCTTCAAATATATCAATAAGATTTAAATAAAAAAGTAAATTAACCTTCAAATATATCAATTAAGATTTAAATAAAAAAGTATGAATAATAAGTTAAGAAGTTATTATGTGAATCAACTTTATAGATATCTATTATATAGTCATCTTGGAGTCAAAGAAGGAGCTCATTAATAATTAGACTTTAAAGTGATTATGATTTTAATAATAATGATGTTTGTTTTTGTATTGTTAGTACAAAACAAATTCAATATGGCGCTCTAGATTTAAGCGGTTAATATGGTAGTTGTTTTGTCAATATACACGCCGCGGAATGTCGTTTTTTTTTTTTCAAAAAAATATACATTATGAAAATTCCTAGGCCTTTTTTTTTTTTTCAATTCGAATTTTGAAGTAAATAAAAAAAAAAAATTTAATAAAACATTTTTAGTAAACATTTATTTTTATTAACATCAACAAATAATAAATAAATATAAAATAAATCAACTCAAAAGTTAGTTGGCCTTTTTTTTTTTGATTGCCGCCGCTTTTTTACAAAAATGTCATCAATAAAATTATGAAGTAACACAGTTTGAAAGACAAATAAATCGGTAAACAAACAAACTCGAAACATCGTAGGGTTTTTTTTTTTTTATAAAAAAAAAAAAGTTAAACTTAGTAGACTTTTTTTTTAAAAAGTTAGGATGCTTTTTTATTTGTAAAAATAACATTTTTTTGGTATTTACCATTTTAAAACAAACTTCACAGTTATTAAGCTTTTTTTTTGGTTACACAAATATATCTAAAAGTATGGGGAAGTATGGAGGTGTTTATTATATCTATAAAGATATTTATAAAGATATTACATACGGGATAAAGAAAGGTGACTAATTCCATGTGTGGGAAATTCAAAAAATCAAATATATTAATATTTAATTGAGATTTAAAGTGTAGGTATATATCTATGCTAGAGATAATCTCTAGTTCCGAGTATGTTTAGTAATAATCATTAGAGTATTTAGGAGAAATGTCAGGGTTTTGGACTAGAGGGAGTGTGACAACGGTAAATGAAAATGATGTAATAAATAAATCACACAAACGAACTTTAAACCTAGTAGGCTTTTTTTTGGAATGCCGCTTTTTTTTGGATACACAAATAAATAATACAAAGTTTTATTCGATTGCTTTTTTTTTTTTAAAAACGTAATTATCAACAAATTCAAAGTTATTAAGCTTTTTTTGGTGACATCAATAAATAACACAAACAAAGTTTTTTGGGATTACTGCTTTTTTAAAAAACAGTTATCAACAAGTTTAAAGTTACTAAGCTTTTTTTTGTGGGGGAGGGGGTATACAAATAAATCAAAAAGTATGGGCAAGTATGGAGGTGTTTATTATATCTACAAAGATATTACATATGGGACAGAGAAAGGTGACTAATTCCGTGTGTGGCAAATTCAATAAATCAGATATGTTAATATTTAATTGAGGTTTAAAGTGTAGGTATATATCTGTGCTAGAGATAATCTCTAGTTTCGAGTATGTTTAGTAATAATCATTAGAGTATTTAGCAGAAATGGATGGCGTCGGGGTTTGGACTGGAGGCAGTTTGACAACGGTAAATGAAAATGATGTAATAAATAAATCACACAAATGAACTTTATACCTAGTAGGCGTTTTTTTTTTGGAATGCCGCATTTTTTTCTTTTTTTTGGGATACACAAATAAATAATACAAAGTTTTATTCAATTGCTTTTTTTAAAAAAAAATGGTAATTATCAACAAGTTCAAAGTTATTAAGCTTTTTTTGGTGACATCAATAAATAAAACAAACAAAGTTTTTTGGAATTACCACTTTTTTTAAAAACAGTTATCAACAAGTTCAAAGTTATTAAGCTTTTTTTTTTTGGGGGGGGGGGGGGTTACCCCAAATAATTAACACAAACAAATTTTAAACTTTGTGAGCTTTTTTTTTGTTGGATTAAGATTTGTTTTTTTTTTTTTTTATAAACTTAACATTAACAAAAATAAAACTTATTAAGCTTCACCCCCCCCTCCCTATTACAAGAATAGAATCTCAAATAAAATGTATTAAAAAAAAAAAAAAATTCCTATAATAAGACTTTCAATTTTTAGCACTTATTCAATCTGGTACATGAGTTGTTAGTTAATGTATACCCAGCTTCAACAAGATCATAACTCATGCTTCTTGTAATCTATGCAAAAGATAAAATCAAGAGATCAATTATTATCTTCCAAATTCATAATTGAGGAGACTTGGAGGTTGTTGCAGTTTTCTACAAACTTAATATAACAAAAACTATCACAATAATCAGTTTATTTTAAAAACCAATTGTATAACCTTTTTTTTTTTTTCATTAATATTGTCCTTTTATAAAATGTAACCTTTGTTTAGCTTAACCATAAAAGTTTGTTTAAAATAAGATAAACAAATTGATAAATGATTAAAAAGAACATTGACAAAGTTTAATAACATTTTTTTTTTTGGTTCAAAAAAAAAAAAAAATTAAAACTTTAAAACTCATTTTTAATAAAATATAACATCAAATATTAAAATTATGAGAAGTAACTTTTCAAACTTTTAGTTTCAGTCAAAACTTGAAACAATTGTAAAAATAACTTTATTCTATTTACAAAAACAACGTAAAAGATTTTTAAATAGACTTTTCCCCAAATAATAGGAACAAATTAAATAATTCAAGATGCCTACTGTATGTTGACGTGCTGTGATAAAGGCATCTCTGCAAGTATGGCCAGGAAAACATCATCTTTGTAGAGATGACGCCAAATAAATTCGGCCATGTAATTTGATATATTTCCTTTGAGTTCCCCGTTGTTTCCTGTTGCGAGACTTTAGCAGGCCTCAAAAACGTTCTATGTTTTGGGTGTGAGTTCCTGTGGAAGGGTCCACAAAGTTGTAAGTGTGGTTGACTGTCAGATGGTGGAACCCAACCGCTTCAAGATCAACAGTCCTGTAACCCTTCCAACAGTCTGAGAAGATAGTCGATCCGGATTTGATGTTTATCTTTCACAGCCTGCAAAAGAGTGGACGCAGATCTGCAAGGAACACACGACAGAAAACATTCGCGTGTCTCTCAGCACCCCCCGCCAAAAATCCATTGTGGAGGTAGTATTCTTCCCTGATGGTTCTTTCTCCGGCTAAAGAGTTTCATCAACCTCAACTACCAAACTGGGCCCACCGATTTGACAGCACGGTTGAGATGCCAAACTCTCAGAGCACAGCTCGTGCAGACCATTGGTCCAATGCAAAACAGCATTTTTGCCTAGGCCCAATTCTTTCTGTACAGTTTTGCCAGTTAGGTGTTCACATCTCCAGAAATATATTAGACGTATAGCTTTAACCAATGGTATTCTGGAGCCGTCAAATCAAGTGAGACTTCTAACGGAAACTGTTTGACTGCATGAATGAGCCGAGCATCTAAACTAACAGGTACTTTTTTACGATCCTAAATTTCATGGACATTCCACATTCGCACTTCTTGGAATTTGGAAGTACATTTTTGCATTGCAAAAGGCCATTGCATCACATTCTGCTGTGGGTAAATCGCACAATCGAACCATGTCTGCATTTTCCTGCGTCATTATTATTTTCTCGTGGAGGTTCTCATGTAAACGCTAATTGATGCGTTAACTATTTACGACTACGTTCAAACATACCCTTCGACAATGTTTTTCACATTAAAATTTCACTCCAGAAGTATCAAAACAGTCTGTTAATTATTAAATACTTCAATCGCATGATTTAAAAAAATATAAAATAAAAATTAAAGTAAAAATAAGAACAATTCATTACTTGAATTTAACACCCCCTCGATTCTACGGCGATGCGACCAAGCGGTCTGGTATGTGTAGTACAGCAGAATTGTTGAATTACACGTAAACACTGCTGCGAAATGTCGGCCGCATAAACGGCATTTTTATGTGTTTTAGCACATAAATCGCGTCATCCAGTAGTGTATATATCAACAAAAAAACTACCGTTAATATTATCTTATATGTTATCATGCTGCTTACAACATACCATTTTTAAGCATTAATGTTCTTTTTTATATATATGGCATATGTATCAAACCATCTTATATATAAATATTAATAAGCAAATTCCACTATATGTCAATAATCAAATGAATTTACCCACATGACAAAAAGATTAAATCAATCAGGCATTTATATGTGTTTTATTGTTGAATAAATATGCCAAAAATGCAATTGTATAGAACAATATTTGACAATATATGATAGTATTTTTTTTTTTATTGTGTTGCTTTATGGCCAGTTAAGCATCTATACCAAGAATATAAAATGTTAATTTCTATATATTGAAACAGGGCTGAGTTCAATCCCTGTTTCAAAAAGTAAAATTTCCTATGTATGCGTCAGTATATAGCCCGATTAATTAAATTTATTTCTTTTTCATATTTATATTTCCTTTGTTGTATATAAATTTATAATTTTAAATAGGGATTTAAAAAGGTTAAAATAAACAGAAGGGGGGGGGGTATGTGTGCTCGTTTGTTTTTTTGAGAACGCATGTATATAGTTTGTTAGATAGAATAATATATATATAAAAAAAAAAGTATAAATGCAGATATGAAATATACTTTATTTTTCAAGATGGAAACTTTTCAATTTCATTTTGGAAAAGTTAAATGAAAAAAAAATATCAAAAATAACTTGATCGATATCTAAGGAATTTGATTAATGAGATTAAAGTTTAGATTCAAAACAATTTAAATGAAAACAAAAGAAGAATAAAATTAGATTCGGAGGTGCGAAAAGTTTTTGTTCAAAAAGAATCCGGATTTTTGAGCGGGAGAACTTGCTAAAAAGAATTCATTCTATTGTTGATTTTTGTAGAGAGTGCTGCAAGAGAGATTTAATGGAGAGTAAAATGGTGGGCAAGCTGGCTTAAGAAAGCGTACCAGGCAGTGCAATCCCGCTCCATGAAGGTCCTAAGGTGGCTGCAGGAAAAGTAACCGACGAAGATAGAAACTAATTGATCCGAAGTCTAAATAAAGAAACAAAGGAATAGAATCAACAAGCAAAAATATAGGACTGCCGGAATAAATAATCCAATTTAATCGCCAGTACATAAGTGCTATAAAAAAGAGTCAAAACGAATGAAATTTTTTACTTTTAATAATCCATCGTTTTCCCTGGGGAAGAAAAAAAATGCAGGTACGTACCCATTCAACAATATGTAATTAGTGTTCCAGATAGCGTCTGTTTCTTATAATTTTCACAAACTTTTTTTACAAACTTCATTATCATGAACGATATACATAAACTTTAAAAAAAAAAGAAAGAATCAAAGAAAAGAAATGATTTTTCTTACTAGTATGAACTAATATGTTTTATTCATGTGATTTTATAAATATCTAAGCTGTGTGTGTATGCATGCGTTTTTCTTAAAATAAAGAGCACATAATATTTAATCATGGTAAAATAAAAATGTACAAAATTTAAAATTGAAATGTATGTTTATTGGTATTGTTTTATTTAGGTCTAGTTTTTGTAAAAGTAGAAAGAATTTAGAATAGTATATCAAGCATATTAAAGTATAGTAACCTTCTTCCTCATAGATTTCCTTCGATTTGTCAATCACCCGCCCTGAGTAGAGCTAGTTCAGTACATTTCCATTTGGTATTCCAACTCTCCCAGTATAATTCTTATAGAAATATAGGATTGGCGCTTGAGGTCATAAATTGATGCTCATAAATATGCTGGGCAATAAAATGGACTAATTTTCGAATTTTCTTTTAAACAATTATGCATATACGTGTATCATTATATATACTTATATGCAATCTTACAAGATTACATATATGCGTAAAATATATATAAAAAACGGTACATCACGTTACAATATAGACATGTATTTCTGGTGGTGTAGATATATTAATGGTAATCTTATTATAAAAATTAAGATACTCTTTCAATTCAATAACAAAAAAAAGTTTCTACATTAGTTATTTAATAATAAATAATGAAAAAAATGTTTTGTTTTGTATCTGTGGTAATGCTTTTAAATATTCGTTTGAGCAAGTAAATCATATAAAATCATTTTCCAATATTATTAAGGGTGAAAGACATAAATAATAAAACTATACTGAAGCATGGATCGGACTTGCTTCAATACAAAATATGAATTTATCAAACTCAATAAATGTGTGTAACATATTTAAACATTATTATTAAATATATATATATACACAATATTATCAACTTATTTGTGGGTAATAATACTTTTTAGTAGATAATAAAATTAATTGAACATCCTGAAGTAAAATGGATAAATTAAATTTAAGAAGTTTGTTTAAAATTATTTATATATTCTTTCAGTAATAATAAAATATTTTGTGTTTATAATTACATATTGTTTAAATCAGTACACATTTAATTAAACTGATAATATATTGGGATGGTTTATGATTTATGCATGATTTTTGTGAGCATTTATTTATTTGCCTTTTATGTTATTATTCATTATTCATTTATGAAATATACAATGTTTTTTATTTATTTTTAAATTGGTATTTTTTTTTTTTTTTTAATGATATTTATAGCTATACAAAATGAACACTTGGGTAAAATTCTCATTAGCTAAGGTAAGCATAATGCTTTATAAATAATACATAATTATAATAATTATTATTATAAATATGTGATTTTTTTCACATGCGTTAGTGAAGCAGTAATTATCCTATAATGTTTAATATGCCTGCTTAGTGCTTTCGAGATTTAGTATTTAAATCTCATACTAATGTCATACTCATAACTATGAGTATGAGATTTAAATACTAAATCTCGAAAGTGCTAAGCAGGCATATTAAACATTATAGGATAATTACAGTTTCACTAACGCATGGGAAAAAAATCGCATATTTATAATTACAATTTTTATTGGTGAAGAAAAAAACAATTTATTAAATAATTATTATTATATTATTAAAATTTATAGTTACATCATACATCCAAAGTTTAGATCCTTTTACTGATTCTTTGAATGATTCCTGAATAGTTTGGAATTTATAATATAAAAACCTATATATGATTTTCTATGTGCCGAAAATTTTTTTTTAAAAGTAATTATTATTAATATATATTTATATAGCTGTTGTAATACAGAGAGCGTACCAATAGCTCAAACAAGCTCTTAATTAATAAGTGCAGTATGAGAAAATATTTAAAATCTCTATCCAGAACACTCTCTTCTCCAGACCAACTGGTTTCGAGCTTATCAGTCCCATATAGCTATTTACATTAGATAGCTGGGTTTAAAGACATTTTCATGTCCGAAAATTTCAGAGTTTCTACTTAAATATACATTTGAAATAAGTGCTGGGTTTTGAGTTTATATTTTAAATCTAGTTTCCGAATATTCTAGCTCTCTACTGACATGAGCGATAAGCTAGAAACCAGTTGGTCTGGAGATGAGTGTTCTGAATAGAGATTTTAAATATTTTCTCATATCGCACTTATTAATTAAGAGCTTGTTTGAGCTATTGGTACGCTCTCTGTATTACATTTTTGTAACTACAAGCTTATAAAAGTAATGTCACGTTACATATGACTTGCTTTATTAATTATTATAGCTGTTGTATATGATTTTTATTATTTATTATAACTTATAAGAAAAACCAGCATAATGGATTTCATCAATTTCCATTTTTGATGATGTTAATAGTATATAATATATAACATACAAAAATATTTGGTATTATGCCATACCATTATAATATGTAAAACAGAATACAAAAATAATTTTTCCTGGAAATAGAAAAGTCTCTTCATAAAAAGTTTGAAAATACTTTCCCCATGAATCTCTTAACATCTTGTAAAATAAATGAAAAAAAAAAAACCTACTGAATGGCATTTAGGAATAACTTTGAACCATAGGCTTATTTTCTTCATCCAATGAGTGCTAGATCTAAAATAATCTTTAGGGAATCTCAATTAAATCTCACACCTCAAACTTTTAATGAGAAATAAACCTCTGAACATACACGTGCATTGTTATAAATTTTAACACAAGCTAAATTCGGCAAGTTTATATTTTCAAATCTCAGGCCTTTGAAAATTTATTCCTATATGTAATAATTTTTCATATTCAAATTCAAAAGCCTTAACAAATGTATTCTCATTTTTGTAAATATATTTCTAACATTAAACAGAAAAATATAATGATAAAAACAATTCCCTTACTTTTAATTAAAAGAAATTCTAATTTGATCTGAAAACAAAAAAAAAACCAATTTCAATTTTCAAAAATTTTATCTGAGTTACATACCGCAATAATTTAAATAGAACATTAAAAAAAAATTAACATAGTTTCCATAATAATATTTCTCTTAAAATATCTGTTGTTATAATTTTCCTAAAAATACAAATTAAAAAAATTTTTTTGAAGTCTACTTAATCACCTAAAATATATAACATTCATATGAGATTCACATCTGTGCTTATTTATCAACAGAAACATATCTTTAATTTTTTAATCACCAATATCAAAGGACATGAGTTATCCATCTTTCACTAAATGACCTTCTCTTCATAAATAAAATTGTATTTTTATAAAGTAAATTGAGAAATTTCTTGTGAATCATGAGGAATAGCAAGTTATCATGGATTTGACTATAATCTTTTTGTGGACTTAGTAATATTTTCTAAATTCATTTTCAAAAACAATTCAATACTTTGCCAAGAAATCAAGTAAAAGGCAGAATGTTAATTACCTATTCCAAAAATAATTTCATTTGTTACAACAAACCAAAATTGCTTTACAATCTTTTTGACAAAAGACTTTAAAATTAACAAGCTTACTGCTTTTCATACAATCATTTAATGTGAGACTTTTTTCTAGATTTTATATGAAAAAACTTCTACAGAATAGTAAGTGCACATTATGATGATAACAGGGTTCATTCACATAAGTTCCAGTCATGATCATCAATCTAAGCATTATACACTATCCTAATAAACTGAATCTTATGATGATATAATCAAGAAGCATTTTCAAGTTAGTATTTGCATTTCAAACAAAAGTTCGAGTCCCTACTTTGTGCACTTCCCTTGCCATCCATTAAATTTTTTTAGATATCTTCATCTCACTACCAATTCAAAAGAATATTTTGGACATACTTTTATTTCTAACTTTCACACTATACCGAAACCAATTCTAATCTTTGAAATGTTGCTATATCTAAATATATTTTCCAGAATTTTTATTATAACTGGTTCCTTAATATTCATCTTCTTTACACTAACAATATGCATAAATGGTATTCCTATTAAGCTGTTAATATCTTTCACAAAAAAAAATGTACATAATTCTAATATAATGATCGTAGAGAAGACTAAAATAAATGTCACTTAATCTAATAGCTGTTTTAAAATTTTAATACTTTCTTTTTGTTACAATTCAAGGTCATTACTAAAAAATAAATATATATTTGTAGTTTTTCATTTGGAATGGATTTTCTTGCTTACATCTTTCTTCAAAAAATTACATGGCCTTTGTACTACTTACTGAGAAATTTTAATTCACTTTTCTTGCCTGAAAATTTTTTTACATTTTCAAAAATCACAAGATGCAGCTTTATTTTTTTTAAAAAAAATTGTTATTCAATAACCAACCAATTTAAATGTAAATTAAAAATATGTCAACAGATGCCTTTCATAAGCATGCATGAAAGACTTAATAATCTATATTTCCTCACATTATTATAAACTAATTGATTTTTGTTTAACAATTTATTCACTTTAAATTTGGACTCTTTTGTAAATTAATAAAGAGGATTGAAAAATAAATACTGTTTAATTATAAGGAAATCGAATTCTTAATAATGAAATTAGCAAGTTCTATATTCTTAGTTACAAAGTAAATTTTTTTAAAATAACCCTTAAATGACAATTCATGGGTCTTTAGATATTATTATATATTTATTTTTACATTTAATAAATAAAAAATTAATAAAAGAATTAAAAAACGTATACACAAGTTCAATTAATATTTTTATAAAAGTGAGAAATGAAAACTAAAATAAATATAATTACATTAAAAATCAAATGAACAATTTATTTAAAGTCTTATTTTCTAATAATAATAATAGCTAAGCAATTGCTTCAAAATTTAATTGTATACATTAAGATTAAAGAATTATTTTAAATGGTAAAATTGCAAGTTTTTTAAATTTGATTTGCAATATCCTCAAATTTTGACATGCTTTTTGCTTTTTAATTACAAAACATATTTTTTAAAATATTTATGACCTACCTCTTGTGAATTTTCTGTTTTAGTTTCATCATCTTCTGAAAGTTCATCAACAACAATTATATCACCTTCCATATCATCAATATCCCATTCATCTCCAGATAAATATATTTTAGTTTCAGGTGAAAGTCTTCTACTACGAGATATTTTAGAATGAGAATAAACTTTTTCATATGAACTAGTCTTATAAGATGATCTATGAGAATAAAGTCTATGAGTACTGTATCTATATTTATCCCTTTCTCTACTTCTACTTCTTCTGTATACATCTCTTCTGTGTTGACTACTACTTCTACGCCTACTTCTAATGTCCGAATTTCTACTTCTTATGTCCAAATTTCTATTATTTCTTTCAGTACTTCTAGTTCTGTCCGAATTTCTTCTGCCTCGACTTCTACTTCTTCTATCAGATTTCCTGTTTGTTCTATCCAAAGTTACACCTGAATTTCTTCTGTCCCGACTTCCATTTCTTCTGATCTGACTTCGATTATGACTTCTTTCTTCCCTTTGAAAAGATGATCTACTAGTTCTAGATGATTCAGCAATTTTATCTTGAACTTCATTCTTGTTATGATTTATTTTGTCTTTCTTATTATCTTTAGACTTTTTCAAATTCTGATCTCTTTTAAGTGTCTAAAAAAAAAGAGAAAATAAAACATATTTTTGACATCTGAAATGCATCACATTTTTTATATTATATATACATTAATACTAATAATTCAGATGTTATGATGTATAAATAGAAATTGTGAAATATTTAATATTATGAAAAAAATTATTATTCAAATCGAAAATTTAATATTTTTTAAAGTGACTGATGATTGTGCATAATTTGTTAATCATTAATGGTTAATATGATAAATATAATCTAAACAAAATCACTTATTAGGTTAACTTCTTTAATACTTTCATTATTATCTGGTTATAAATATATATATATTTAATGATTGTAATAAATAAGAACAAATTTGAAATCTTCTTGAGACAGCATATCAAATCAACTTGGTATAAACTATTCACTTTTATTAAAATGGATTAGTCAAACTGTTAACACTTATTTTATTTTTTTGGCAAGCTATTAAGACATATCTCTCATGTAATATTGACAAACTAATTGACTTGTCTAAAAGTGAATAAATAAATTTTAAAATTCTATTTACTTTAATTTCATTAACTGTACCTCTTTCTCTGCTATTTAGACATATCTCTCATGTAATACCAGTAAGTTTAGTTAAATTGTCTAAAAACAGCATAAATAAATTTTAAATTATATAATCAATAATTGTTTTACCTTGTTTGTTACATTGAACACTTTGTAATTCTCAATGGGTAAGTGTACCCAAAATTTTTGTAATCCTTTTACTAATAAAGGTTACTTTTGAAAGATAAATTTTAAATTATCTCCAATGTTGATTATATCAGATGATTTTAATTTTTATAATTGACAGGCATTATTTTTATATATATATGTTTCTATTATCATAGTTTGTTACATTAATTATTTTAATTTTCTTTCATTTTAATAATATCTATTTTGAAAAAGACACTAATATTTGAAATTAATAGTATAATTATTTAGGAATAATAAAATGTAGGCTAGTTATTAATGCAACTTAAAAATTTATATCCGTTGCAGCTTCATTCATTGTTATAAAGAAGTTACGTTATATATTATATATCGCAAAAAATTATCACATATTCTTTAAATGAACTATATATTAGATGAAAATATACAGAATGCCAGATAAATTTGATAAATTCACAAATATTAATAAAGTTATATTCTCCAATATGATTAGCAATTATTTAATCTTCTATTCATCAAATTCTCTGCAACTTAACATCTGTAACAATTTTGATAAGAGAAGGAAAGTGAGAAGTAAAAAAATATATGAATATGTGTAAGGAACATATATATTAAGATTGATAGTCTCAACTTAGCAAATTAGTGGAGGTAAATAAATAATTATATAAAAATAATAATAATAGAAAACAAAATCACTAGCAAGATTATTCCATTAAGTTCTCTGGTGAGATCATTTCATCAAAACTCATAACAAGTGCAAGGATACAATAACTGTAAGAATATTAGTGTATAATCTTAACCTCATCTATAAATCTGCAAAGTGACAGTGGAATAAATGATAATATATTATATTGAGCCAATACAAACAAATACATGTACCAGCAATTTCATACATTCATTTATAATTTTAAAAAAATGATGCTCTAAATGATGAATTCATGAAAAAAAAAATAGTAATAATAATAAATCAGATTAATCAATTATTGTTATTTTAAAATAAATAAGATGTCCATAATATATCAATGAATAAAATGTATTTACTATTGTTTACAACAATCGATTTTAGAAGAAGAAAAAAAAGTGAAACTTGAACTCAAACATTTGTTGCTTTGGAAAATAATACTTAAACTATCTTAATTTAGTGGATTAGTTGCAAACAGCATGACAGGCTAAGGAATAGTAATGAGAAATGAGGGGAAATGCCCTTTTCTTCATTAGCTATATTCCTAAGGAAAGATAACTGAAGTTTCGAACATCCTCTCTCTTTCTCATAAATAAGTGACAAATGAATAACTGTCAATGCAAGTAAAAACAATTAAAAACCTAAACTAAGTTTATGGGGGGAAAAAATGCATCAAAACAGGAAAAAAGGAAATGCCCGTGAATACTAAAAAGAAGTTAATGCAAAAAAAAAAAAGAATAATCCTAAATCAAATAAAAGAAAATAATAATTTTTAGTGCTTATTTGTCAAATGCTCTCTATAAAAAAAGAGAGAGAGACACATTCAGAGAAAAAAAAATTAATTCCAAGGATAACTTGGCAAATTTCAATTTAAAATAATAAAAAAATACAAGTACACTTTGTTGATACATAAGTGCTCAATTAAATGATTGGAGATAAAATATTATTGGATTACTTTCCATTGAGAATATTAACAACACTAACAATTACAAAAAAAAAAATAACAACAACATGCGTAAATATAAATATTATACTAATATTAAATTGAAGGGGACACACATTTTAATGAGTGTGTTCACTCAAGCATGTACTGAAGTAATATGAATATTAAAAAACTATCATATTTTTATTTTTAAAATAAATAGCGAAATTTTTTAACTTTCATTGCCATTAAATATGCTCTAGATGATTTTTTTTTTTTCCAATAACTTCTCAACTTTTAATATCTTCTAAAATTATGCAATATTTTTAGCATTATGCACAGAAAATATATTAATAAAATACTCCACATCAAATTTAAAAAGACTAATAAAGAAAGAATAAGATGTATGTGCTTTCAGCATAAACTGAAGAAAAATCACTTATGGCCCACAAAAATGGAAGTTTGAATATTGTAAAATTTATGAATTTTAATATTTATTTATTTTTCATTTCCTTATTTACAATTTTGTTTGTTTGTTACATTTTTCATTGGATAGCATATAGTTGAAGCTTTGATGTTAAATAGAGCATAGTTCTGTTTACACTATTTTTAAAAACAATAACTCATTTCCTTAATATAAAAAAATACATAATTTCAAAAAAACAAACTCACATATGTGCAATCTAAAAATTATTATATATAAAAACATCTATATATTTTATAAACTATAATTATTAAACTGAACACATGATTTATCTTAACTAATTCTCACTATAATTCATTACTCTTCAAAAAAAGTAAGAACTTTCTATAAATATTCTTAAAAAAAACTGCACATTTAATTTACCTTATCTTCAATATTCTCAGAAATTAAAGTTTCTAATTGTGCAACATCAGATTTCATGTCTATATTTTCTATGTTTAAGGCATTAGCATTGTCCTGTGCAAACATAAATAAATAAGAAACATTGAATTACAATTAACTTATAAATAAACAAATAAAATTCATTAAAATATATATATAGAAACAAATATGAAGCTTTTGTGAAAAAGACCCAGTATTTGATCTCCTCTCCTTTTTTTTTTAGTGAGGAACCCTATACAGCTATATATAAATTTGTTTACTTATATTACAATTTATATATATATTAATAGTAATGACTATTAATTTAAAATATATTTTTATTTACTTCAAAATTATATTTTCAAATTACACTTCGAAAATGAATGTTACTTTTAAAAATGAAGATTTGGAGTGAAGTATAAATCAATAACATAAAACAAAAGGTTTAAACATTTTATGTTAATAGAAGTTGTGTAATCATTTAACATGTTCTTATCCAGTCATTTACTGAGCTGTAATTTTAATATTACTTTCTCTTCATTTCAAATTGTAGTTTTCCCACAATATTTTTTTATGAATTTTTATTTAAATAACTTTACCCCCCCCCCCGTTTATTTAATAAAAGCACATTCAATTTTCAAACAGAAAAAAAATTCTGACATAGATTCAAGAATCAATAATTATTTTTCTAATGTGTAGACCATCAGATTCAGAGAATAGTTTATCATTTAATAGTTTCAATTAATCTTTCATTTATAACTTATTTTTGGAAGATGATTAATTTCTTTAACAGTGAAAAAATGATGAAAGAATAAGCAATTGTACATACAGGAGCTAGCAGTATACTAGGCTCATCATACAGAGTTCTGAAATGTCACTATACAAAATGGAAGGTTAAGTAAGAGTAGATTTTTTCACTAAGACTGGAGACCTGAAGTTTCCCATTACATGTGAATATTGGATTTTATATTTTTTTATTTACTTTTCAATAAGAAAATTTGTGATAAAATTATTAGTAAAATTAATAAATATGCCAATAAAATTTATAAAAAATGCAGAATTGGAAAATTGTGTCAAGTTGCAAACTGTATTTTTTGCTGTGATAATAACAAATTTTTCATAAGGCATGTGTAATTCAGCTGACAGATATTTGAAATTCATATTAAGTATAAGTTCTACAGCAGTTTTATTTTGCAAACACAATGATCCACAATAGGTTTCATAATTTATTGTCGTACCTGCATTTCAATGATAATAAAGAAAAAGTCGAACAACAAAAGTAGACTCTGAACAAATATAAAAAATTAGCCCTTATAACATAAAATTCAAAGCTGCATAATTAAATAATAATTGATGAAGCAATCGTAAACTGACTGATCATAATAGAATAAGACCAAATGATAACTGAAAACCCATAAAGTAAGGGTTTAACTGATGAGTCTGTGCAAATAGCCATCTAGAAAAATAAAATTTCTATTGCTAACCAGTGTCTGGGTATTTGAGCTGTGCTTTCTGTAGTTTAAATCATTAGAAAAAAAGTATGAAAGTCTTTTGACAGTATAAAATAATGATAACATAGCAACAGAAATTGCTTTACTGCTTATAATTTAAATTGAATTAGGCAATACACCAATTCAAATTCCAACTCAGTTTTCAGAAGAGTTGACTAATGTGCTTGCTTCACCCAACATCACACTCTATAGATATTTCGATTTTGTGATTAAAAGAGGATGAATATAGTTATATCTGTTTTTTATTTATATATTTTATTTTGTCGCATGGTTACAGTAATATTTTATTATTTGTAAGTATTCATTTTATAGTAATCATGATTTTACATCATAAGTGGATTTCATCTAACAAAATATTTCCCACAATATAAAATTTAAAACAACTAATAAAAAGAACATCATTATTAATATTCTACATTGCACTAAAACTTTTTTTTTTTCTGTTTAGCTAAGATATATATTGAATCTGAGCCATTTCACACTGAAGAATATATTAGAATAACTTATTCATCTCTTTTACTTTCTCTATTCTTGTGGGATTTCTAGGAAAAACAGAAGGTATCAATATATGTATTTTTTGATGTTTGAACTAATAAATTGTACTTGTCAAGCGTTGTTAGCCGAGAGGTCATCACAACCGCCTTGCAAGCAAGTAGTTGGTTGCAGACGGTTGTAGGTTCGCGTCCCAACCGATGCTATGACACATGAAAAAAAAAAAATTGTACTAAGATGTGTTATGTCATTTTATTGGAAATTTTATAAAACATATAAAGAACCCATTAATAAAAATAAAAATTTAAAATTTGTCTATTAAAATTTAAAAATTCTGAAGAAACAAAAAATAATAATTTTTTAAATAAATATTAAAATCTTGGGTTTTTTAAAAAATTATTGTTTTGAATGTGTAATGATTACATTTTTTTCAGCTTTATTGCATTCCTTGATATTTTATCTTTCTAATATCATAACTTATACAATTTTTGCAACTGAAGTTATCTTAAAAATTATGTATTAAAACAATTTTCCCAAAATCCTGTCCATCAAATGAAAACTCAATTACAGCCACTGTAATGTATTTGTACATATCAGAAAAAATAAACCCACTAAAAAAAAATAATAAAATGAGTATATATTATGAGTAACCCGAATTTTTATCAAACCGAAATTAAAAAACCTGTCATTCAAAAATTACATTTATTAAATACCATATAAATGTGGAATGATACAAAAAAATAAAACCAGTCAACTCAATGAAAAAGGATTAAAAGATCACAAAATAATAATTAAGAGAGGAAAATGCATGTATCAATGAATATAGGTTTGATTAGTAAAACATAAAAATACTTGACAGAGGGAGGAAAAAAGCAAAAAAAAACAAAAAAAAGGGTAGTTGTTGGTTAGACATCCGCGCGGCGTGATGGCACGATTTATGTGCTAAAACACATAAAAACGCTCGTTTGCACGGCCAAACGTATTTTCGTGACCACGTGTTACATGTATACAACAGTTCTGTTGTACTACACATTGCAAGCCGCGTTGTCGCATCACAGTAAATTATTTCGGCGAATTTACACACTTCACACTTTTTTACGGTATCATGTGAGGGTGTGTGTCTTATAATTATGTATAAATCGTTAATTGTAAATAAAGTTTAATGTTTTTTTTTATTGAAATCACACGATTTGACCAAGCAATAATTATCGGAGGGTTTACACACTTCTGTAGTTAAGTTTTAAGGTGCAAAACCTTATCAAAGAGTATGTCTGAACAATTCTTTGAAGAAGGTAACGCGTCAAATAACGTATTTTCAATAACCTCAATGAGACAAAGAACATGGCGCAGGAAAACCTAGATATTGTTCAATTCTTGCAATTAACAAGCACTTTGTTCAAGCTATACATCTGATATATTACTGTAGAGCCGCAAACAGCTTGTTTTTTAAATTTATTTATACCAAAAAAATAAATAAAAATAAATGTGAAATTTGTTGATGCATACATTAATAATTAATGCTAGTATTAAGGAATTTAACTAAGATTTGGAATGGTCTAAGAATGATACGCAATATATTTTAATTCTTAAATGTAGATTAAATAAATGTAAGTGCATTGAACAACACACGCAGGTGGGTTAAACATATATAAAACAAATATTAGCAAGTAATAGAATAATAACTGAATAAGTTATTATTTAACAAGCATTTAGAGTTTTAGAATTTCATTTAAGAAATAGGCAAGTTTTTATTTTAAAATACATTTAAAATTTTAATCCCAAGTTTCATTAATTGCTATCTTAAGAAATTTATTGTTTTCTAATTATTGTTCAAAGATTGCAATGAATATACTAAATAGGGAATATATAAGCGGGGCCAATGTCTATAAGACTCTAAGGATAGGTTGATTTCAGTTGTTACTGATTGCTTACAGATGGTTTCCCAAGAATTGACAACTTTTTTTTTTATAAAAACAGATAACTTTTTTTTAAAAGAGTTTAAGTTTGTAAACATTTTATTATGTATGCGTGTAAGACTATCCCAGGAAATGAGATTTATATAATGCATTTAAATAACGAGTTTTTTAAATGAGAATATTTCAAATTTATATTATTAATTTAAAAGAGTTGTAATGCTTCTTTAAATCTATTGCATTACGGCTTCTCTCCCATATATATGTAAATGGTTACACACATATAATAATGTTCACACAACTTCATTTAATTATATCACTTTATTAATTTTAAATTTATGAATTGCGAATAACTTATATGCATACAGACATTAATATATATTAAATGTGTGCACATATCCGCACATACACGTAAATATACGCTATTACATATCAAAATAAATTATTCTGATTATATACGTGGACTGGGAGGGTTCAAACTTTTGAAAAAGATACTAACTACGATAGAACATAGTAGGTGAAACGGGATGACGGCTAAATAATACCGTTTCAAGCGGAACCAAAATAAAAAATAAAGCGAAACCAAAAAAAAAAGGCTTACTAACTTTAGGATTTATTTTTTAAACAAAAATAGGAAACCAAAGATACAACCGTAATAAGCGTATTAAGTTTTACATTTAAAAAAAAAAGAAACCCCCCCAAAAAAAGGCGAAACCAAAAATACAACTGTAATAAGCATACTAAGTTTTACATTTAAAAAACATAAAGAAAACAAAAAAAAAAAATGTTGATTTTATTTTATATATATTTATTTTGTTGATGTCAATAAAAATAAATGTTTACAAAAAAATAAAATAAAATTTATGTTTAATTTATTTGTAAATAAAAAAAAAAGTAAAAAAAAACAAGGAATTCAAATTAAAAAAAAGGCCTGGGAATGTTCATAAGTTATATTTTTTCAAGGAAAACGCCATCACGCAGCGTGGATATCTAACCAACAATTGCGAAAAAAAATTTAAAAAGCTTCTCATATAATAATGGTAAATAACCCCAAATTTTAAAATAGTGTGATAGTTCATATCTGGAACAACTCATTAATGTTGTCGTAAAAAAAAGTGGAGAACTACTTAGGACCCTTATACATAAGTATGTCAAATTTCTATTGACTATCCTTTAACAGAATAGCCTACTTTCAAATCATGTATTGTCACTGGTCTAACCAAAACAAAACATTATAGTACATACTAATCTGCATGCTACTACTAATAAGTAAATCACAACTAATTGTAGATAATGGAAATAATCCAAAATAAAATACCATCATCACAAAATTTCAAACATTTTACAAATTAGTTGAACAGTGGTAGTTCAATGCTGATGTAATTTCACTTCAGGAGAATCATCATTTTTCTAACAATGCTTGTCTTCTTATCTTCACTCATAGAATGCACACTAAACATGGTATGATTAATAATGTTTAAAATTATATTGTAAGCACACAACTTTTGTTGGAGACAACCAAAATGATTTTGTAATCACCGTTCATATTGTAACCATATGGTTTGGCTCAACTACATTAAGCCTTATTCAAGTGATCCAGTATGAAAAATTTAAAATTTCCATTAGCAATAATTATAATATATTGAAAATCAGTGTATAAAATCAGTAGTATGTTGAAATGCTTGTTAAATTATAATTTTCAAATTAAGTAAAAGCTCACCAATAAATATCCTGAGAGTGATGAAAACTTAAGACTGTTTGAGATACACTAGAAAATCTGATAGAGTGGTTATGAAGTTCATATACATTTTATCATAGGGTCTAGTTACAATCATATTTAAAATGATCATTTAATAGTATCAAACCAATTTGGAAGTATAAAAATATCTAGTACTCTTAGTATTATTAAACAATAATTAAAAGGAAAAAATCAATTTATAATTCTTCTAAATTTTGTAAACAATCTTTGAGTATATTGTATTGTAGTTTAAACTGATATGAAACGGTCTCATTAGTTATCACTAGAGGGAGAGCTATTAAATAGTATTCACATTATTAGATTATTGGTCCATTATATGTACCACAATACATTGCAATAAAAATAATAAATAACTTAACAGATAGGGGGAGGAGAGTTTAAAAGGAAAAACAAGAGTCAAGACTCCAATTCTTCACCTGCAAACTTCAAACAAGAAAAAGTAAAAAAAAATCTACAAAACTATTTTGGAATTCAACAAATTTTAATGATATTGTAATTTTTCAAGTATGGAGTAAAAAAAAACTTCTACCCTAGTATATATTTTCAATCTACAATTCATTGATTGAAAATCTACAAGGTCATGTTAGAAGAAAAAATGAGAACTACGTTAATAAATCCATCTATTACAAGAGGAGACTTCAGGATTAAGCTGGAAAATAAAATAATAAGCATAAAGTTTATTTTACATCTAATAACTTTGATCATAAAATAAATCTAAAAGTTTTGTCTAAATTGTTTAAATTTAAAAGAAAAACTGTAAGTGCTCTCTAGAAAAAAAATGTATATGTTTTGTTTGGAATTAACATTGTAAAAAAATAATTGAATAAATAAATCATTTGGATAGATTTTGAAACTGTAATTAAATCAAATGAATTTTTATTTCAAATAACACAATATTTGATCAATTTATAAACGTGGAAACTTATATAATCTGATTAAAGGAAACAATAATCATCTGCCTTCATAAAAAGCGCTAAAACTCTTTGCTATGAAAAATCGTAATACTAAACGATTATACTATTAATTGCGAAGGACGTTTATAATTGTAACTATAACTCAATTAATGTAAAGATTAATGAAGAAAAATAATAAATCTTCATAGATTTTTTTTTTTTTAAATATATAATAATAGTAATATTTACAAATACTGATAAACTAAAACTATACAAAATCTCCTTAAGAATTGGTAATAAAAACTTTCATTTAATAATAACTGAAATGAAAAAAAAAAAAAAATTGATTGATAAATGTGGGAACTTATGCTATATAATATTGTTCTATCCAGCAAAAGAAATTTGATTAGCTTCTATTGGAGTGTTATTTTTTTTTTTTTCCCTCAATCAATAAAAAAGAAAAAAATGATGAAAATTAAGAGACATATCTTATACCTATGAAGGCAAATAAAATACTTAACCAACGGTATTAATAGTTCATAGAAATTGTTATATTCCAAGTATAATGTTTAATATTATAGAAATCGGTACATAATAAATGCAGAAAATGTTTTAAAAGATTCAAACTATTCCGGAGTATTGTTATAATAAATTGCTGCGGAAAAAAGCAAAATCAGTAAGTGCATTTAAAGAAAAAAGTTATTGCTCTTCTTAGAAAACCGGATATTTATATGATAGCTTAAACTTTTGGATAAAATGCTGGAGAAAGATTTTTAAGCCTTTGTTTGTTCTTTTCAAGATGCTTGTTTCTATAAAAATCTTCCTAGGCCTTATTTGTCTATATTGCCAAAATGCATACATATAAAAGAAAGGAAAAAAAAACCTACGGAAACCTGTTCTTGAATTGTGTGTCCTAAATAACTTCATTTCCCCATTGTTTAGCTCATATTAAAATACTTAAAAGGATGAACTAAGGGAATGGAATATGATATTAATAATATTATTTTTTTGTTGTTGTTGTTATTGTTCATATTATCAAAGGTTTATATATAAATTTTATATATTGTTAGACTGGATTTTAAAAAAAACATACACTAAATGAATAAAAAACAAATATCACATGATAATCATTCCTCATGCGTACCCAAGCTGTTAACATAGAGGCAAAACTCTATATATTGGCACCACTCAGTGCAAGCCAGAGTAATCAATGGATGCACGAAGGTTTATGCATAAAATCCTCATCTACTCATCCAATATCCCCAGACTAGTTTCTAACTTATGGCTTTATCCTAAGTTCTAGGTGCAGTGCAAGGCTCAATGGATGCAAGAAGGTTTATGCATAAAATCCTCATCTACTCATTCAATATCCCCAGACTAGTTTTTAACTTATAGCTTTATCCTAAGTTCTAGGTGCAGTGCAAGGCTCTTCATTGATGAAAGCCATAAGCTAGAAACTAGTCTGGAAATATTGGATGATTAGGCACTAGATGGGAATTTTATGCACAAACCTGCATCTGGCTTGCACTGAGTGGCATTACTGTATGGAGAGTTTTGCCTCTGTATTTAAAGACAAATATATTAAAAAAACTTAACAAGAAAGTTCAATAATAAATCAAATTATCTTAATAGATTATGTAATAAAAGAATATGAATGAAATGATACTTAAAACTGAAAGTTCAAATAATAAAAAAGCTAATTATTTGACTATAATAAGAAAAGTTATTTGTGTAATAGGATAAAATCTTTAAACTCTACTATTTTTCTTTTCTTTATTTGAAAACACATATTGTTAATATAGTAATCAAAAAAAAAGATAAATCAGATTTTAATGAACTAAATAAGAATCATCTTTATTTTATATAGTTAATAGTTGCTAAAGATGTAAAATTGACTATTTAAATTCTGAAATATACAAATCAAAAAATTTGATTTAATAAACCTTTCGAATTTTCTCTAATTTTAATGTCAATAATAAAAATATCTAGCAAAATTAAGAGTTCAATGACCTACTTTTCTTAAATGAAATTCTACTATTGAAACTTAAAACATAATGCTCATTTTGTATTAAAATTTTCTCTTAAAATTCACACATTGTAATTTGTTTGTGAAATTGAATGCTTAAATAAATAGAAAACAATATGAGATTAATATTTATGTAAATATAAATAATTTTCTGTTTAAATGTAGCAAATGTATCCGTCTTTTGGATAGAGAAGAAAGTAGAAACAAAGACATTGTGATACCCCCAACTAATCTTAATTCTGAATTTGATAGCAGTAAACTTCATACTAATTACTTCTGACTAATTCTTAAGATTGAGATTGAAAGTGTTTTTTTTTTTTGTTTTTTTTTTTTAGTTTTAAATTTTTTTGCAAAAATTAAATATTGACTAAGCCTCAAACTCATATCACTTCTCCTTTTAAATATAGAAGATAAGAGGAAATGGTGTATGATTATGTCTTAAAATTTACTGATGCATATAATTAATTAATTGAAACTAAATTACACAGAATTCAATATCTGGATTATAACATTATAACAAACTTTTTTTGTGACAAAATAGTTTTTGTACATTTAGAAGTTGAAATTTTTTTTAAAAACAACTGAATTATTTACAAAATATTAATCCTATCAATGATCTAAAAAAATAAAAATATGCAAAACTTGGAAAATAATGAAAATAATTATTTAGTAATCTGATATCTTGTATGAAATTTATCAAGCTAATAAATAAAAAAACTTATTAATTTTATAATCTTTATTATTGTTATATCTATTTAGTGGAGAGTTATAACTTTCTTGCCTATTCAGTGGAAACAAAAATCAAGACAAACTTCATATTTAGCCTGCATTTAACAGCAATAATCTCACATTACTTGCTTTGAAATACTATAAGAAATTTCTAAAAAAAACTGACAAAGAAAAAAAAAATTAAAATGTCAGGTCACTTTATCATGAAATAAACGTTACATACTGGAAGCATATTAAAAATTATGATTGACCTTATTGAAATAAAGTGATATTAATTTGCTTACTTGAAAAATAATTGTGTCATATTCTTCTTAATAAAAAACATCATTAGACACATGTAATTTTTAAAAGAAATCAATGTATTTGAGTCATAATTTACAATCAGGATATAGTTTTGCAATATAAATGAATTAAAGTTATAGAGGACTTAAGCTCTAGATGCCAATCATTATATCACTGATTTGTTGTAGTTTATACTGAAATGCATGTGTTTAGAAATAATATGTTCCAGACAGACAAATTACCATTCAAAACAACTATTTAAACAGAAAAAATTGAAAATATAAATATACATATAAAATTTCTGTATATACTATGTACTTACATTTTAAAGAAAACAAATTCATTTTTAAAATCACAAAATTAAAATGTAAACTTAAGATCCACTTTCTTGTGAAATATTTAATAGCAAACATACCTGCATAAACAGAATCACCATGTCTTATAATCCTAGAAAATCCAGTTTTATTCCTAAGTATAATGAATCTTATTTTGCCAGACATAAACTTATACAAGAGTCATACCAAAAAATATTTCAAATATTTGCCTAATCTTTTCACAAATGATTGTTTCATTAATGCTATATCCCCTACCAGTTCCTTTTCATTAATCCACATCAGCAAAAGGAGTTTTTCTATTAGTTCCATATTTTTAAAATAGAAACTGCTCAAAATAAAATCCTTTTCATTATTTATTTCATCATTTTTTTAAAATGATGTATATCAATGGTTATTCATAGTTATTCACAATTTAAATGGCTGACCATTTTAAAGTTTCATAACCATTTTTTAAAAAATAATTTTTTGGCTCATGATTAAAATTAATATTTATATTCCTGTGAAAAGAATTTGATCAAATTGCAGAAAAAAACTAACTGCAAATAAGCTCATAAAAAATAATAATGATAATTAAAATTTTACTTAAAACTGAACAAATAGAATAAATCTTACACATATGATTGCTATTTTTATTATAATTTTTTATTTAACCAATGGCATTTATCGATTTAGTAGTGTCATTCTTAGCACTTAAAACTTTTCCACAATTTTACAGAATTTTCACTTTTGAAAAAATATATTTATATATTTTAAATGTCAGCCTCAATCAGCTTTCAAATTCTACATTATGGCACATAACTAAGATTATTATAGTATACACACCTAAAATACTTTTTAAAAAAAATACTATTTAGAAAATAATTGATTACTATTTTAGATTTTTGACACTTCGCAATAACTTTTGTTTTGAATTTTATATATATATATTGAACTGGACAGAGAAAAAAGCTCTGATTATCTACTTTAAATCTTGATTTTAACTCAGACTGCACTTCCACTATGGCAATACACCAGCCCTTCAAGCAGAGAAGTATAATACCACAGATAGATGAACATTAATGATACCTATAACCAGACCGAGGCTATACAAAGTATAACCTATGATCACATTTCCAGGCTATAAAACTTTCTCAAGATTCAAAGCCCTGTCATCTGAAACACTTTGTTTGGTGATCAACCTCAGGCGCAAGCTGCCCATAGGTTATACAGCATATTCCGGATGACAGGTATACAATCCCGAGCTTGACATATCCCAAGCTAACTCCTTTTATAAATTGTGATAGGGAATCTTTGGCACATTTGCCCAACACTTAAGCTATTTATAACTTAAACTACTAGTGATGCAGTTTTAAGAGCGAGAATCGATCAAACAACAATTAAGCAACAAAGATTTATTTTTATGCACATATGCAATATTAAAGATTACATTTGTTCATAAAAGTTCCTTTCATTCACATATATGTGTAGATATTTATAATGGAAGAAAAAGAATTATATTTACCTAGGATTTTGAATAGCGAGCCACACTTTCATGGATTCAGTTCGCTTGTTTCCTTACTTGTCAACTACCAACCAGTTGGCCTTTGATTTCCATCGATGGTTTCTGGCTTCTTATCGATTCAAGTTTACAATGAGAAAGACAGAGAGATTATTGGCAGTTTACAGGTCAGGAGGCAAGCATTGGTTCCAGGTGGAGAACATCTGACGGTACTGAGGACTGAATCGAAGACTAGACAAAAACTTCTAATGTTCTTCAGCACTGCATATTGCTAGGATAGCCTTTGGTGAAGATAGGTCAATAAGACACATGGATATCTTCTCTTTCTTTAAATTTTTTCAATAGTAATACAGCAGTATTGAATAATAATTTGACTGCGTTTGAATAACAATATGACTGGGAATTATATAAATTTTTTATCTCTTGTGTCTTTTATATTTCTCCCTCTCACTGTTTTCTCTTTATCATCCTCAGATTAAATTTAATTAATTTTATATTTATCTTAATTCTCCTTCAGATTCATTTACTGTTTCCTTAGGATTAATTTTTGCATTCTTTGGTTATCTAATCCCATTTTGAGATTAATCTACCTTTCTTGATAAGGTAGTGTATGTGAGGTTTCTTTTTTTCTTTAATTAGTTCAACTGGGAATTATATTTTCTTTTATCATCCAAGGAGTCTTTAATGAATTGCAATTTTTAAGTTTTCTTTTTTACAAATTATATTTTGAGTTATTATTTTCTTTTTTTTTCATCCATACAATTGTTTTTTTTTTTAATTTCTAAAAAGAAATACTTTTAACTTTTGCTTAGAATTATCCCCCTACCCCCGCTAAAACCTTTTATTATTTTTTTTTTTAAAAAAAAAAAGACGATGCAATACTTTCATTTTTGCAAGTTTGCAGTTTCTTAAAAAAAAAAAAAATCTTTAAAACCATATTTTTCTTTCTATTTTATTATTCTAATTTTTCTTTTTTTAAAAGTCAATTTAATCATTTATTTTTAATTATATATGTAACGCAGGATATAGGTGTGTTTTTTTAACACATATATTCATCAGCAGTACAATATCAATGCCATTTAGCATTTAAATTCTATCTTTGGGTCTAAAATTAATATAGTATATGCTCCTAGAATACTTTTAAGCAAAAATAAGAATAACATTTTTGCCCTAGTTTTTGAATTTTCTTTTTTTTTTCAACAACATTAATTCATTTTCAAAGTTTGCTTTTATGACTCATGGCAGAAATTATTACAATATATGAATCTAAAAGATAGTATTTTTTGTAATATTTTTACAGCTCAAGAATAGAACAAAGATGTCTAGTATTCATTATATATCTTTACTTAATTTAGTGAGGTTTTCATTAAAATAGTTTATTCATCTTAATGTGCTTCATTATAGCAAATACTCTCTGTATTTATAAGATACTGTGTGAATTGATCTTATCAAACATATTTGTAAAATCAATTTAAAGAACTAAAAATAGCTGCAATACAAATATGGAATTAGAGGCATACATAATTAGTCTGCTAGCAATAGCATGAGCAGAAAAGAGCATATCAGATAAAATACCGTAACTGAAAGAAATATATTGTTTGCTTATGGCATCTGCTGGAATTAGGAAAAAAATATTAAGTAATGAATGCTGAGAAATCATAATATATAAAAAAATTTTTAACAAACTAATAGACACAAAATCTTTACATATATTACACACATAAAAAAAAATAATAATAAACAAATAAATAAAATAATTAAAATAAGTTATACTTACTAGAACTTCAGCAGTTTCAGTTTTCAAAGTCTCTAATTGTGAAACATTGCAAACCACATCAATAATGTCCTACAGTTTAATAAACAAACAAAAAAAACATTTTTTATTTAAACTTACTAAAAAATAAAATAGAAATTATATTTTCACAATTTTTCAATTGTATGGTATTTAAATAATGGTATTTTTAAGCAAAAATAAGTATAACGTTTTTATCTCTAGTTTTTGATTATTTTTTTTGATAACATTAATCCACTTTCAAAATTTGCTTTTATAACTCATGGCAGAAATTATTACAATATATGCATCTAGAACATACTATTTTTAGTAATATATTTTATGGCTCAAGAATACAATAAACATCCCTGACATTCTAGTGTTCATTACATATCTTTATTCATTCTAATATGCTTCATTGTAGCAGATCTCACACTATTCATAAGATACTGTGTGAATATGAGGCAAAAGGCCTCGAAAGCGCTTAGCGTGTAATAATTTCTGTGTATCTTTATAGCTTCTCATTCAAGTGTGTCATACACTTTGTTAATTTTGTGTGAATTATAATAACAAACATATTTGTAAAATCAATTTGAAGAACAAAAAAATAGTTATAACACATAAATAGAATTAGAGGTATACATAATTAGTCTACCTGCAATGGCATAAGCAGAAAAGAGCTTATCAGATAAAATACTGTAATTGAAAAAAATGTACTTTTTTGCTTATGACATCTGTTGAAATTAATCTTCAACAACAAAAAAATATAGACACAAAATCTTTTCATATATTTATACACTAAAAATACATAAATTAATAAAGGATATAATTAAAATAAAAGTTACACTTACCATAACTTCAGCAGTTTCAGTTTTTGATTGTGAAACAGTGCAAGCCACATCAATAATGTCCTGCAGTTTAATAAACAAAACAAAAAAAAACATTTGATTTAAATTTAAAATGCTACAGAATAAAACATAAATTATAATTTTCAAATTGCCTCTAGTTTTTGATTTTTTTTGATAACATTAATTTTAATCTACATTCAAATTCTGCTATTGTGACTCATAGCAAAAATTATTACAATATATGCATCTGAAAGATACTATATAAAATAAAAAAATTTACTGTTGAAAAATGCAACAAAGATGTCTGCCGTTCTAATGTTCATTGTGTCTTTGCTTAATTTAGTGAGGTTATCATTACAATATTTCTTTATAGCACATCTCAATATATTTCTAAGACACTGCATGAATTGATCATAACAAACATATTTGTAAAATCAATTTGAAGACCTAAAAATAGTTGTAACACATATATAGAATTAGAGGCATATGTAATTAGCTTACCAGCAATGGAATGAATGGAAGAGTTTATCAAATAAAATACTGTAGCTGAGAGAAATGTATTTTTGCTTATAGCATTTGTTGGAATTAGGGAGCAAAAAAAAATTAAGCAATGGGTGCAGAGAAATTAGATTAAAATTCTTCAGCAACAAAAAAATATAGATACAAAATTTTTACATATATTGAAGCAATCACTCTGTAGTCAGAGTGAGCTTCATGTTTTCCTTCCTAAAAACTAACCATCTACAAGGGTTCAAAGCCAGCAATAACATTTAAATTACTAATGCTGCTGTCATATATATATTGTACCGGTCGAAAAACACACATCGATCCAACAAACCCCTGAATACAGGTAAGTACCTAGAGTCTGACCATGTACAAGATAGATAAATCAGGTACATCGTGAATTCTGCCCTATTTACCTATGTCCCCAGGTCAAAGATATAATCAATAGCCTTTCTCGACGATACGATCGAATTCCTTTATTTCCACAGTGCCGGCAGCTGGGTCTTAAAGCATGAGATTCGATTTTATTATATTTAAATGAGAACTTGGGTGATTGGTTGATAGGTATATTTAAAAATCAAAATTTATTTAAAATAAAAGTAAATAAAATGATTCGAGAACACTGGAAGTTTGTTTTAGTTATATATATATATTTAAAAATCATTTATCATTTTACATTAATCATTTTACATTAGTTTAACTCAAGCTCTAAAAACAAAAAAATACAATCTTTAAATTAACTCTATAGTTATATGAGTTAATGACGACTTTATTTATATTAGCGGTTAACATCGACATTATTGAGTTTGTACAATTTATTATGTGAAGTTTATACATTTTTACTTTTGTTTACATTTATTCTCCCTTTTTAAAATAGCAAAAATTATTTTATAATTAAATGACCACGGATTTCAAAATTCCCCGTGCACATTTATTACAAGCTTGTAATATAGCGGAAGGTTTAATGAATTCTTTATATAAGATTTATAAAAACATTTCTATTAAAAAAAACCTTAATTAAATAGACGATTATAAGACTAAATTGACGTCTTACTCCACTAACAGATAAAAAAATTGATGTCATTTCTCTTTATAAAATTAATAATTTGGATTTTCATAAACTAATGTTTTATGACATTAGTGGACCTTGCTGGCATAGCTTATAATAACTTTAAAACTGTAAGTGGTTATGATAAAAAAATATATCAGTTAATTATCAAAGCAAACAAGTCACTTTAGTTGGACTTACAACTAAAATCATACCTATAATAAAATATACCGTGAATTAGCCAAAACCAAACGATTTTAACTAATTACACAAACGAACAAGAGAATCGATTACTTAGGTCGAAGATCCGTTCAGTAGAATCATTTCCCTATGGCTTATGTATTAGATAGGCAAAATAAAAGCAAAATAATGTCGGGTTAATAAATATACGAATGCACAGGAGAGAAGAAAATACGAGCCGGATTACAGACACTCGTATGCCTTTTCCAACGAAGAATACAAAAGGAAATCGATACGTACACATGTCGTGTCCATATATCGATAGGAGATAGGATTTACGGAGAGCCCTCATATTCGCCTTTACAAATTCTGCTGACAAACCAACTCTATCTCAAACACGCTGTCCGTTTCACAGGCGTATGCGAAAAACGAAGCTAACTCCAAATCACCAAATCTATGATCGTTTTAGGTCTGTTCATGAGACTCCAAGCATTCTTTATTAATCCGAGATATTATAATTATTAAATAGGAACGAATTATAATTAAATAGCCTTAAAATGATCTAATACTGAATAGAGAACAACCTGCGTAAACAACTACTTTATATAAATATTTGACCTACAAAAAAAAACATATATGTAGAAATAAGGGAATTTAATTCTCGAAAAAATCCCCCCTTCCCTCTTTCCTAACTTAAAAAAAAAGGCATGATAATTAACTGATGCTATCCAGCGGCGCTGTTACTAGGTCAAAAATCCATAGCATATTTTATTCTATTTTGAATTACAGAAATATAAAATTATAGAATCCCATTCTGGGAAATCTATAATAAATTTATTTGAAATTACGGTAGATTTGCTTAGAAACATATAGTCGACATAACCTCACTCGCGAAAATAGATCAACTTACTTTACTTTTAAAATCAAATCATTCTTTGTTAAAATTCCCTTTCCCTAATAAAACATAATTTGCTCTCTTAGCAAACTACACTCTTTGGACACCCGCGAGTGAAGTTTGTCAAAATAAAAAAAATCAAAGCATGAAATAATCTCATGCTAAAAATTAATATAAAACAAATAAATAAATTCATATTCAATTAATTATATATATTAAAAATTATAGTGAGCTTGAGTTAATGAAAACATAATTTAAAAGAAAAGGTTAGAAGAGTCAGTTAAAAAAAAAATTCTTAATTAACTTTTGACATTTTTTTTTTTTTTAAGCTTTACAAAACTACTTTTAGATTGTAATAATAATTTTAAAATCTTGACGACAGGATTTAAGCTCTTCGGCATTTTACCTGGAGTTCCCCGGTATGAGTTCACGGGCGAACCTTGATGGCTGGTGGCATTTGAAGGCAAGTTCTGGCAGCAACATAACGGAAGATTTCAGGTCTCAGAAAGGAAAGAGCGGTGATTTACCCTTTTTTACTCCTCGATCATCATGGCGTGCTTTCTACAACTCTGTCTGTTCTCTGGTCATTCTCTCTGCTCAACTAGGGCCACTATTTATTACTTCCTGCTGCCTCAGATGATCTTATTTATAAACAATAGAAATTGTTTTTATTCTAATTTTAGAAAGTTTGTATCTCGATAAGGATCACTATATTTCAATATAATTTTATATTAGATTTTAATTTAGATAACAATGTAGAATCTCTACTAATTAATGAATAGAGATTCCACAGTGAATGGATTTTGGTAATTTATCAATGCTTTTAATTTAAACATTTATTTTAAACTTCTTATCGAGGTACAAATCTTTTCAAAAAGGCCATTTTGAATTCTTATACTGAAAAAATAAAACATTTCAAACATATATATCTAAACTATATAAAAAAAATTCAAAGTTAATTATTTGAATTCTTTTTTTAATAAAAATAGAATAACAGTGTGTTAGTATAATTATATGATCCAAAATAAATTTTAGGATTTATTCAGGATGGTTAAAAAATGTTAAAATATTTTTTTAGAATAATAAAAAAAAAGCAAACGTTAGTAATATAAATAATTTGGTGGGTCAGACAGTGAAACGGCAAATCTGAATCAGATTTACCATTTCAATATATACAAAAACTATTGACATATTATAACGGTCGGGGAGATCAAAGAGTCTTACCATATCTGCCGTACAGGGCGCCATCAGGCTATTTGAATCTGAAAAATTTATATAGTAGGCAGATATGCGCTATTAAGATCGAATTTTTACATGTTTTATTCCGACCGTCAGCCATGCCACTAGCTCAGTGAGACGCAGAGATTTATAAAATATAAATTCTTAAAATATTTTTCAATATTAAAAAAAAAATAAAAGAAGCTACTGCCAGTAATAACACACACAAACATTTATATAAACATATAAGATTTTGAATCATTTTAGTATCACTTTTATTTTAAAATTTAACTTACATTTTAACTTTGATTTTAGAATTTAATTTACGTTTTAACTTTTATTTTCTAAGTTCGCATAGATGAGTTTAATATTTTATTAGAGTGTCAAGTATGAATAGACTACATAGATCGCATTTGAAAAGAAAATATTCTATCCCTGATTTAACCTTAGGCCAAAAGTTCGCAGTCAAACCAATGCTAATCCATCTGATATATTGATGTATTCAATGCAGCATGAATACAACAGCACAATACCATACTGTCAGGAATGCGCATCTGAACAACATGGTTAAGAGAAGAAATTGTCTCTCGTCCAGTACATGAATATTACATCTGTCTGGTGAGAACAATAAAAAAAAATTCCATAGGAAGGGATTGCGGTCCTTTTTGCTGTCTTACTATCCCATTCTATAGGCTAAAGGAGTGATCCAAATAGCAGGAAATACGTCTGCTTCCGATGGTCAGTATGAAATGGGACTTATTTTGCCCAAGTGCGGCGTATCATGTGATCCTGCACGTAGCGGACCTCATACTACATGTACTAATTACACCAATATATCCAATCGATTAGCCCAATTGAACTACGAAACAAATAACCTAAGATTTACCCTCTCTTTAACTAATATAACTTTACAAATCTATGCAGCCATTCACGCCCGACTTAAATTTAACATTTATTAAGTTTAGTTTAACAGAAAAAAAAAAAACATAATAAAAACTTAAAAGAACAAAAAAATACATTAATGGAAATGACTTTTTTTTAAAAAAAAAAAAATACATTCAATAAAATAATAAATAATTTAGTCAGATGAAAAATTCTATTTCTATTTAAATATTGAAAAGTTTAAAATTTAGAATTCTTATTGTTTTCAATTAATGTTCATTAGAGCTCAAAAAGTTCTTACGATTTGAAAAAGTTCATCCTTAACAGTTGCCTGCAATTTGAGATCCAGTGATAATTCCCCCGATGTCCTGTGATCCGCAATATAGGAAAACAATTGGTAATTCCTCTTCTTTTTTTTTTTTTTTAAAGAAAAACTGAAGGGATTGAAGAGTGTGTCTTTTCAATCCCTTCTCCTTCAATTGTCCCCGCACTAACACATATAGCATATCTCTGCTTTCATATCTCTCTTTTTTTTTTTTTTTATTTCCAAACTTTTTCCTTTTATTGTAAACTTTTGGATCCAGTGGACATTATGTCATGACGATGATCCGTTTATTGAGGTGTGTTTCCTGAGGAATTTCTTTTATTGGCTATTAGTTTCTATTGTTTTTTCTCTCCTATCTGACCTTTACTTATACATTTTGAAATGCTCAAGGGCTAGTTTACTTTTAACTAATTAAAATAATCATTTCTATTTTAGAATAGTATTAATTAATTTATTGTACATTCTTTTTATCTTTAAATCTTTGGGGTTTTTTTTTCTTAATATTTAGTTTTAAAACTTTTTCTTTTTTTTAATAAAGTTTCATTTAATAATTTTTAATCTGTGCGATTTTATATATATAAAGTTTAAATGACTTTTAACTTTCAATTTTTAATTGTTAAAGAAGTTTTTATTTGCGAACTTGTATTTTTAATGTCTAATTTTTAAAATAAATAATGTAATGGCGTGTGTGCCCGTTACAATATATATAAAATTTTTGATTCTATAATTTTGTTGCTTTTGAATATTTTAAGCATGTGTTTTTTTTTATAAAAAAGGAGAATTTGTTTAATCACATAAAGTTTTTCATTTGTAAAAATTTATTTGCTTTTAATTTCAATTTTGTAAAAATTTAAAAAAAAGAAGATATAACCAAGATGGCAGGTTCAAATTAATTCATTGTGAAATTTTGCTTCGCTAATTATATATTTTAAAATCTCTACTTTTATTAATTAAAATATTGTTTTCTTATCAACGTTTCTTTTTATTTTAACTAAAAATATTTTGCTAATGAAATATTTTTATTCATTTATTTTAATTTAAATTCTTTCGAGCTGGAAAGTGATTTAAAACTTATCATCTTCTTATGTCTTGTTTTTAATTAAAAATGGGCTGTAATTTGTTAATTGCTTATCTGCCTCTGGGAAAAAGTTGGGAATGTATAAATAGGGTAGATTGGAGATAAAGGGGCCTTTTGCTGTTGTACTTTTCTTGTATCATTTTCTCTTTGCTCGAAAAGAATATAGCGTAATCAAATGTCAGTTTCCACAGGCTTCCCGGGGCTGCCTCCAAAATTCTGCCACAGATGAAGAAGCATTAGTGACAAAGATTGTTGACCACCAGGCTAATCCCTGTAAACTAAAGTTCAAAGAGCGAACCACCCAGCCATTGACCCACAGTATGCCAAGGTAACAGTCAGTATCTATGTAAAGTTGTTTGTGCTTACCTATAAATACTAATTGTTTTTTTTATATTTAATCTTTATTTGTAAGACCTCTCTATATACATATTTTCTTATAATATTAACTTCGATTTCAACTTTATTCTAGCTTTATAAGTATGTGCACTCTGTTTAATAATATCTTTTTAAAGTTTTCTTTTAGTAATATGCCAGTTCAGCTCAACCTCGCAAGTTTGATATATAATTGTTTTTTTTTTTAAAAAAAAAAAGAAACAAAAATAAAGCAAATTGTAATGATAAGAATTTATTTATCGTTCGCTCCCTATAAAGATTTAATATTTATTATGTTAAAATAGACTCACAGAGTTGATTGTTCTAAAACTGTCTTGTTTAATTTTTTTACTTTGTTCATGAAAGATCGCAATAAAGAATGAAGTGTTCATTACTGTCATCATCCACATGGGCCAAACAGTTGGAAGTTTTAATTTCGTTTAAAGCGTATATGGGAGAGTATAACTAACTAATTAAATAAATAATTAATTAAATGTCTCACTTGATATTTGTAGCCTGATTCACAATTATACATACCATTGTGCAGGGGATTAAACCATTTAAAATCATAATATTAAACATTAGTTTTATTCTCATAAATAGTGTAGTGTGTTGTATGAAAAAGATTGTATGGAAAAATTAGTCATGCTTAAATTAAAAAGAATGGATATAAAATGTGCAAAAATCTATGGTTTACCTAAGTGGGTGTATAATAATATTTTTAAAAAATATATTACATTATTTGAAAGAAATTGTGTTAATAATTCTATACAGTTTATTAGTAAATTGAAAGTTTTTTTAGAAGGTAAGGTTTTTAAAAATTTGATTTTTGTATAGTTAGTATGTATACTAACATTGATCCGGAGGTTGCTATTTGTTGTTTTATGGATTTATATAATAAAGATAAAGGGGTAAAATTAAAAATTGAGGGTTTTCTTTTATATGAAATATTAATGATTTGTTGTAGGGACCTTGTTTTTAAATATGGGGATGAATTTTATAAGCAAAAAGAGGGTTTAAGTATGGGTAATAGTCTGAGTAGTTTTTTGTCAGGAATATATATATATAAGTTTGAAGAGCAATTTTTTAATTATAATAGAAATAAACCAATTTTTTATATTAGATATGTTGATGACTATTTTATGGTTTTCAATGGTAATAAAAAAAATGCAGATAATTTTTTGAGTTATATTAATGGTAGAGTTGAAAAAATAAAATTTACTATGGAAAAAAGAATATATTAATGTTATTGAATATATGGATGTTAGAATTTTTTAAAAAATTGATAGGAATGATAGTGTTAGCATAGATACATCTGTTTTTAGAAAAAAAACAGTTTTTGGATTATCAAATAATTGGTTTTCAGATATTGATAATTATAGTAAAATTAATATTGTTAAAAATAAAATTATTAGGGCAATTAAGTTATGTTCAAATAGTAATTTGTTTGGGAATGAGATTGATGTTATTAGGAATGAATATTTTATGAATGATTATCTTAGGGGTGTAGTTGAATATTTGTTTTCTAATAAAAATATAAATAAAATAAAAAATAGAATGGGATTAGATAGGAGTAGGGGTTGCTTTACAATAGGGTGTTGAAACCGTCGGAGGGCGTTATTTCTGTGATAGCGCACAGAAATATGCCGTTTAGGCAGCCTACCACCGCTAGCGAACTTCTATTTCTAATGCGTAAGCCTAGAAATAGTCCATTGGTACAGGGTGGCTGCTAAGTGTCTATTTCTACGCTAATGCACAGAAACATGACATCGAATCTGCCGCAGAAGCTATCGTGTCAGCTTACAGCTCAGATTTGTGCTAAGCATTTTCGATATGCAATCACATTTCACTTTTGGCTACAGTATTGGGTGAGGGTGTCTGGAATTCCGAGTGTCAAAACTATTTTAATATTCATTAAGACCACCTCCCCCTCTACCTGCCATCTTTTAGGAATGTCTACTAACAATTATCAGCAGAGTCTCATGCTTCCCTAGCCCCCATTTCCTGCTCAAAAAATTTGGCAAGTGTAGGTACAAGGGCAATTCGTATGAAATCACGCTCTTAGTCCCGTTTCTGCGAGAACAGCGAGCTTCATTGAATGGCTGAAATCGGAAAACTTGCTCCGAATGTCAAAGATTCTCTGACTGGTGCTGGAACCAGGTTATCAAACAAAAGAGGGCTTTGAAGCTGCATGCGTGTTGTTCTTGAACAGCCCTAAAAGTTGCTTTGAATTGCCGTAAATATATTTATGTGGTTTTAGGTAATTACGGGTAAAAAGTTGGTCAACCTTTGAGTCGGAGCGTTATGTCCACCCCCCACCCCCCTTGTTCCCAAAGTTGGACTTTTCGGTTGTAAATGTTTGGTATTGTTAAATGGAAATCGATTTGGTATTTGTAATTTATTATAAAACAACAAAAATATAAAAAAAAAAAGAAGCTGATTTTGTCGTAGAATACCCGACCGCCGCCAAAACAAAAAATGTAAGTAATGAGAAGAATAAAAAGGAACTACTCTTTAAAATTCATTTCGATTGATGTACCCTTTTTTTTTTGTTGTTGTTGTTTTCGTTCCAAAAATTGTTATTTGATAGATAGTAGTTTTGGTTAAATGTGATCAACAAAATCAAAAACATACATAAAAAAAAAAAAGAATTCCCAGCCCCTAAAAAAATATAAGTAATGAAAAGAATAACAAAAAAAAAAAAATTAAGTACTTTTTTAAATTCAATTTTTTGATTTCTGCATATTTTTTTTTTTGTTTGTTTGTTGTTGCGTGTTCAAAAAATGTATTTGATATTAACTTTACTTTGAAATGTGATAATAAACAAACCCGGCGGCGGCGGCCCGTAAACATTATATTTATCTTTGTTTACAAACAAAGCCTGCCCTCCAACGGTTTCAACACGCTATTGTAAAACAACCGGAGTAGGAATAGAGAAAAGATTATTTATGTTGGTTTTAATATATCTAAAGATTTATTTATTAAAGTTAAGAAATTAGTTAAAATGATTAATAGGAAATATAATGTTTCAATTTGTCCAGTTTATAAAAAGAAAGCAAGTTTAAATCTTTTAATTAATAATAATGGGGACTATAATAGGTTAGAATTATGAATTCAGTTTATTTGATAAAATGTTTGAATTCTTTTAGAAAGAATGTAGAAATAACATATGTTGGGACTAGTAAGAATAAATTAAAAACTAGATTAAAACGGCATTTAGGTGATAAAAATTCTGCTGTTTACATTCACATGAATAAATTTAAGCATGGGGATTTTGATATAAAGCTTTTGGAATGTATTAAGTCATATAATAAAAGGATGATAAAAGAAAGTGTATACATTAATGAACTAAAACCTGAATTAAATAGAATGTTAATAGATAAACAGAAAAGAAAATAATAGGTTTTTAATTAAATGTTTTAAAGGATATATATAGATTTTTTTAAAAAAAAAAAAAAATAAAGGAAATTGTTTCTCTTTGAGTTGTGATTGTTAGTAATAGGAAAGGGGAGTGACATAAGGTAAATTTTTGGTTATGAATATATTTTGTAATTTTTTATCTTATTTTATTTATTTTTTTTTTTTTTGGAATATGTGTTATTTGTTATATATATATTTTATTTTATTTTAGTGCCTTGAAAAAGACTATATAAAATAGTCGAAACATTGGATTTTTTTTTTGCATGATTATAGTCATATAAAAAAACAAGTTTTAAAAAGGAGTTAATTTGTTTTATTTATAGATATACGTTGTGTTCATGCTCATATACTTTAAAAATCCAATCCAGAGTTTGAATCTTTATTTTGGTTAGTTTTTAAAAATAAAAAGGTTTTATATAATTATGTATTATTTTAATTCTTATATCTCATTCGGGGATTCATCCTCAGCAGTCCTAATTCAAGTCTCATGTCTCTGCACCACTGTCCTATGTCCAGTACAATATTTACATACAAAAAACACATAAAAATTAATTAATAAATGAAATAATTGAAATAAAAGTTATAATTACCAAAACTTTAGCAGTTTCAGTTTTCAAAGTTTCTGATTGTGAAACATTGCAAGCCACGTCAATAATGTCCTGCAATACAATAAACATATATATATATTCTATTTCAATTTAAAAAACTACAAAATAAAATATAAAGTATAACTTGCAAATTTTTTAAATCCAGACTATAAATGTTCACTGGTTAGTATTATTCATGTTTTTCAACTGTATGATATTTAAATAAAGTTGTGATTATTACATTAATTTTATTGAGCATATGTTTAGAACTCTAATACAAATAATGAAGTGATAGTTTGCCTTTTAATGAAATAGGACTTGTGATAATTTTGTTTGTTCTTTCACAAATTTTTTTTTAGTAGCAGTCATGTGATACTAGTATAAGAATTGGAACATAACTTCTTATAATAGTAAATAATGGTAATTTCAAATCTTTTTTCAGCAAAGTTTTATTTCTTATTATAAAGAAAACTGTATGAATATAATAGTTATTTGTGGAAAAAAAAAAAGCACTTCAAATATCAATAAGAAAAAATTAAACTGCAAAGGTCACATTCAAGAGTAATGGAAGACATAATAAAAAATAAAAAAAATGAAAAAAGACGGACTTAACACAATATTGTAACATAAATAAGACATGTTTAAATATGAAAGAAAAATGTTTAACGTAAGTAGAAAAATATAGCAAAGATATATAACGTTAATCCAATATGTTTAGCAATAGAACTTAAAAATGGTGATTTTTACCAATTTTGATTATACCTGGATCTCTTTTTATGCAGTAGATAGGTTCCACAGAAAACCTGCATTAAAAAAATTGCACAAAAATAGACAACTTACATTGAAAAATGTGGAATACGTTCCATAATTTTCAGAAATCACATAAAACCAAAATAACAAGGTAAAATTACTTTAAAATTTGCATAAAAAAATAAAAGTACGACTAATAAAAAATTTCAAATATTTAAAAAAAAATGATACAAAACTAACATTTTTTTACTTTTTTTATTAACTATTTAATTTTATTCAAAACAATGTTTTTATGTGTAATTTATTTTGCATTACTTCATACATATTTTAATCATTATCGCTATTTGACAATATGGGGGTTCATTTATGAACTGGTAAGAAATCAGATTTGTCACAAGAGAAAATACATTAGCACCAACTTCAATCTTGTACTATATTAATGGTTTTCTGTTGATAATGTAATCAGTAATTAAACTTTGAGATGATTTTATTGTTTATGGAGCTCACGATATCCAGACTGTTAGTCTAGCTGTTAGAGAATGCACTTCAATGAATGTATATATAACACACTTTCATGAGTGTGAAAGTGTGTTACTAATGATTAACGGTTAAATTTTTCTTTTATACACATATATACATGGAGAAACTTTTAGACAGAAAAAAAGTTACAAGTAAAAATATTTAAGAAACTTTTAATTTCTACTTAAAAAGAATGTATTTTTAAAAGTTCTTAAATATTTTTACTTGTAACTTTTTTTCTGTCTAAAAGTTTCTCTATGTATATATGTGTATAAAAAAAAATACACACATACACATTTTAAAAATACATTCTTTTTAAATAGAAATTAAAAGTTCTTAAATATTTCTATTTGTAACTTTTTTCTATTTAAGTTTCTCCATGTATATATGTGTACAAAAGAAAATATAAACATACACATGCATAACACAGACATACAACTATTTAGCTCTCATTGGAATTTAAGAGCTCATTCATAATTCATGTCATTAACAAAAAATGATTTTCCAATTGATTAAAAAATTGAAGACTTTCTCGAATCATTTTTGCTGTGAAACAAACACATCCATTTCTGTTTCATTATCTTTTTCAGTACTGGTTGATTAGACATGCACGACTCTTGATGGCGTTGTTTAGGTGCTAAAACACATAAAAATGCCTTTTACGCGGCCCAACTTTTTGTTGCGAACCAACATTATTTTCTAAAATAGAATAATTACATTTTTAAAATTACATTATATTTCATCACGTGTTGACATTTTTCAAACTACTTTTAAACAATTTACAAACAAACCTTATTTTCTAAAATGGAATACTTAGTTTTAAATTAAATTATAAATAACAGCGCGCAGTGCTGAAATGTGCGAGCCGGGATCGCTTGTCTAGCAGCTGCTCTTTATCTGCAAAAAAAGACTATTATTAAACATTACGGGCCGACATTCTGCAAAGTATTTGTAAACAACTTACGAACCAACATTATCTTTTTAAAACGTAATAATTAAATTTTTCTGAAAGTGAATAATTACATTTTAAAATTAGATTATAATTGTCAGTGCACAGAGCTGGAATGTGCAGCGCCCGATATTTTTGACGATCCAAAGAATCGTCGAAAAGATTCGGTACTGTGATCAAACCAGGCTTCTGATTTCCAAAACAAATTGTGAAATTGGGCTTGTCCCTACACTTTTGCAATTTTTTCCACCTTCCACGTTGTGTAGGGAAGCGTGGCGACGAGCTTACAATTATTAGAATGTAATACTACGTCAGGTATGGTGTAAGATCATTATTTCAACACAGATTACAAGAATTTTAGTCAGTTGAATTCTATACACCCTCACACGGTACGGCAGCGATCGGTGAAATGTGCGCATTTGCATAGTGTTGAGAAACACATCAGTGAGCTGTAATATTTCTGCGCAACATAATATAGGCCCGCAACAGCTAATATGAACATAACTGTTCTGTACGCTGTAAACTTTGGGCTGCGTAAACTGCATTTTTAAGTGTTTTAGCACATAAACAATGCCATCAATCGGCGTGCGTGTCTAATCTACTAGTATCTCTTTATCTAAATCTTCTATGGTATCTAAATTTATTGCCAAATCTTTTTCCAACAGGCATTTAAAGTATATAAAATTTAATGCATGTATATAAAACGGAGAAATCCCGATTTTAAGTGAAATATGAACTTCTTTATCACATAAAAGAAAACCGCATAAAAAGATAATAAGATACATGAATCGCATAACTTCAAAATCGCATTAAAAAAATCTGCACAAAAAGAGACCCAGGTGTAATTTTATTTTTTATTTCTCTGTCTCATTATAAATCTGCTACAAACAGATGGAAATATAATTATTAAATGTGATAGATATATATTAATTTTAATATATCTTGTATGTAGTGTAAACACTAGATTCAATGCTTTTCAAAAAAAAAAAATAATAATTAATGGTAGATACGCAAATGATAGAATGGGAAACTATTAAAAATTTATAAACATAAAAATAATTTAATTTTTATTCATTGAAATATTGTACATGCAATGGTTATTTTTAAATGTAGATCAAATGTTATAATTTCACATATTTCTCTTGTTATTTGCAAATAGGTATATGAATATGTATATATTATAGCATATATATTATTTTAATATCATAGTAATCACATTTAAAAAAATTAAGGTTAATAGTAATTGTATATTATTTTTAAAAATAAGTAATCTTATCTGATCATTTATTTTATTATAAGAAATAATATTGTTAAATTTGCTGATTAGATTTACAAAAAAAAAAATGAACTGCCAAAATCTTCATCACTATTGTATTCAAGCTTTTCAAATTAACCAATTTTTTTTAAAAATAAGCCTACTTACAAGATAAATAATGAAGATTGGGAAAATGGAAAACAATAAATTTAATCCTTAAATTAAATATACATATATATATAACAAATAAAAATAATTACTTTTAAAAAGTAATACTTATAAAAATGTTATATTAAAAAAAAAAAATCAAATGATTTTTTGCTCAGTTGTTCATAAGAACTTCTATCCCAGAAATAATAGAGCTAGGCTGCAATCCATAGACCATGCATTTCAGAGGTTATCTGCCCTAGTACTGCATACTGCTCTGAGATAACAGTGGATGAAAAAAAAACTAATTCAAAAAATTATGTAACAGTGAAAAATATGCATTTTTATATGCTCATTCGGAGTTAGAAAGAGATGATGAATGCAGAAAAACAATATATGTGTAAATGATAAATTAAAAACCACTATATATACATTTTGTGTACTTATTGTTCTATAATCATAAAAAATAAATAAGTAAAAATTGATTAAATTGTTCACAAACTTTTTTTTTTCTTATCAAAATTTATTTTTAAAAACTGTAGCAAACTGCATGTCATTTGACTTAAAGATAAGCTTTATTCCATCCCAATTTTCACTTGTTAAAAATTTTCTCTTTGCTACATATCTTAGCAATAGAAATTTTTTTTTTTTGGCTATCAAATAATGAAACTGATCCTAAGATAATACAAAAGCATGAACCTAATATTAACTAAATTTATTAACCTCATATTAATTAAGTTTATTACTTTACACATATTGACTGTTTCATCTTTAATTTTAAATACGTCTACATACTGCTGTTTTCATTCTTCAAGATTATTTTCTTTTAGAAAAATAGCATAATGATTGAACTTGCAATCAATGTGGAATAAATTACCATACGAATACAGTTTAATTAATAAAGTAACATAATACAACGGCTTGCATTGATTTTTATATGTTACCAGTACACACATATGCAATATATAAGTATTAATATATATATATTGTAACCATATGTTTTGGCTCAAAGTTAGGTTTTATCCAGTGGATAAATGTGTAAAATTTTAAATTTTAATTGGTAATAATTTGTTAAGATATGGAACATCAATGTGTAGAGACTAGTTATAGAATGAAATGCTTGTGGATTATAATTTTCCCACTAAGCAAAAGCTCATTAATAAATATACTAAAAAGTGATGATGATCTTGACTGTTTGTGAGACACTGGAAAGTCTGATGGAATAGATATTTATCTCATAAATATTTTATCACAATTTCCAGTGGTAGCTAGTTAAATAATATTTTAATAGTATAAAACCAATTTGAAAGTAGGAAAGTATTTAAAACTTTATTATTATTAAACAACAATTAAAAATAAACAACCAAATCAATTTATAATTCTTTTAAATTTTCTTATAAACAATCTTTAAATATACTATATTTTAATGTAAATTGAAATGCATCAGTCTAGATGATTCTCACTAGAGGGATAAAACTTAATTTATTCACATTTTACAGTGATTGGCCCATAACAGAACTAATCCTGCCAGATAATACAAAGTATATAATATAAAAGTTTGTAGGGGAAGGGTGACTACTCTAAGAAATGTAAATGGAACAAGACTACAACTCCACTTCTGAAGTAAAATAGAAGAAATAAGCTAGAAAATAATAAATTTTTTTAAATTAATTGGGACAAAATTTTATAGATAGATGGATTTGAATACTATGGAGTAAGCTTAATAACCCTGTGAATCTCTACACAACCTTTCATCGATCTTAGATTCTTAACTTTGCCTACTGAAGGAAACACCGGAAGGACCGCTATTTGAATAAGTATTTGCCAAAATGTACTATTTGGAATGGAAAATACCAGAAAATGTAAGCATTTATTTTTGTTTTCTTTATTTTAACCAATTATCAGAACTTATCATAACACAAAAGTTATTTAAACTGAAGGGAAAAAAAACATTAAAGTATTTTAATTTTCGCGCTACCATTAATTCAGCATTAAGCAGAAAAATCTGTTTGTGTATAAATTAATATTTCAAAAAAATATTCTAAATCATTTTAAGAAATAATGAAAAAATTAAAATTTCACTTTCAATCATATAAAGTAATTAGTTTGAAAAAAAAAAAAATGCATAAAATATTTCTTATGTCATTGTAAAGAGAAATCATCTGCTTTGATATTCCCCGGGAAGTAGTCAGTCACGTATATATATTCTTAATAGTTGCTAAATATTAAATCAATTCTATTTAACATTCTTAAATATGAAATAAATTGCCAATAATAGTGAATAAAGAACTATTGATTTATTTTTTTTTTCCCTTGATTATGCAACCTATAAAGTAATAATATTTTAAGTGTTTAAAATTACCCAGTTTATTTAAGATTGTGACAATTACTGTGGACGGAAAAACCAAGTAAACAAAATTCGTAAATGATTTAAAAGTTTATTTTCAAAGATCGTAATAAACTGATTATAATTGTGCTACATTTGGAAAAATATATATATTACATATTAATTAAAACGAGAAAAACAAAGTAAATAAAATTCATAAATGATTTAAAGTTTATTTTCAAAGATCATAATAAGCTGATTATAATTGTGCTACATTTGGAAAAAATATATGTTACAGATTAATTAAAATCGCCTAGAAGATCATATTTATTTATCGTTAGTAAATAACTTGTAATGCAATAACATTTTAAACGGTTCTTAAAATCACCCAGATTATTTACGAGTATAACAGATCTTCGCGCAGATGGAAAAAAAAAAAGAAGAAAAACAAAAATAGACAAATCAATAAATATTAATTAAACCTATTTTAAGTGACTTATTCTCGAAAATGTTTTAATATTGCTTCAGTATGCTTACATTAGTACACAAACCGATAAAGGATTTCTATTGCCATTGGAGAAGTGTTTGAATTTTGTTTGAAGATGTTAATATTGAACCGGATAACCAAAATATATATATTACTTAGGAATGTTTGCTTATCATATCCATTTTCATGTGTTTTACTTATAAGAACGAATCAAACTTCAATAAAGTCCAATGGTAGAAACTGTAAAGTTTGTTTGGTTTGTTAATTGCTATATATAATATTGTAATGCGTTTTTTTTTTTCCATGTGTTATTCAGACATTAGGTTTTTTTTTATATGTATATCAGGGTATAGAATATACTAAGTAATGATGTAGCTGTGTATAAAGTTATAGACATTTATTATCCATATTTATATTATTTTCCCAATGAAGGGAAAGCATAATGTTAAATATTATTTATCTGGTAAGAATGAGAAATGTTTATCTCTTTCACTGCTAAAACAGATGTTAATATTATATCGAGAAAAGGAGCAAATAGACCCAAACTGGTCAAAAAGATACACATAATGATACCATTGTTCTATTATATAAAATAATTTAATAAGCATTTTTTTTTATTATTGCTTAATTTTGCTTATAAACGAAATGTCCACTTTAAATACAAAATGTAGTTTAATCCTCCTTGTTTACGTGTACATGGCTTGCTATAATAAAAGGTATAATTATTGTTTTGAAATGATTAATGGTGATTTTACTGATATTTGGTGGTCTGTTTATAAAACATTAACAGTTTCTGCAATGTGCAATGGAATATTTATGTTTCCACTTAGATTATTAGTGTTGTTTTACCTTGCTATTGTATTGATCAAAATTTGTGATAGATTTTAGGATGAGTTAGGGCTACATATAAAAGCCTTAGATATAATAATAATTAATATGGTACATGGGATGATGAAAAATTCCCCATTGTGATTAATATGAGAGGATGATATTGTTGGGGCTGATTAAGAGTTAGTGCTTAGAGCATAGTTACGCCTAAAAAAGGTAGATCCTATGGTCTGAATTCTGTTTTCCAGTGGAGAGGCACTGCCCACACTTTTATACCTATGAAAAGGTATCAGAATTGGCCATATTCTTATACAACTATTATGTTGTTTCTTGATATACAACTATCGTGTTGTTTTGTAGAGCCTCCTTTATTTAGATCCCTCAAGAAGTTATATATTTAATATTCCACCATGTATGATAAAGTGTAGTGTGTTTTAGATCGAATAGCAAGGATAAAATAGACAGATTGTGGGACACTGATATAGCTATAGGGTTGTCTTATTGAAATAGTGTCTTTCTGATGTTGTGTAATCTTCATCAGTTTAAAAACAGACCAAACAAAAAAACTTACTAGTGTTGTAGAACTTCTACATAAAAGAGCAAGGTGTGTACATGGACAATGTGAATTGGTTTTCAACAAGTAGGTATTTACTGATAAATTAATAATATCAGTTAATTAATAAATGGTTAAGTTGTGGACATAGTGAATGTTTTTGGTGACATGTGTGCATTTAACTGATGATGTTTGCCCCATGTTAATGCAATGAAAATTTTTATATAGTAAATTATAATAAATTATTACTTGTATTAGAGTGTGATAATTGCCCTTATCATATTCTAATAACTCAAACAGCTACAATTTGATATAATAAATTGTAATTTAGAGGTTTTTTTATTTAAAAGTTGTGTATATCCAAAGGATATTAATACATTTTGTTTGCAATTTCAATGCTAAAATAGCTCAAATAAGTTTAACTATCTTAGTCTACCTGATAGAATAATAAAGAAACATATCCAAAATGTTTGTCATATTAGTTGGTTATTACTTACCACATCATTAATTTCCATCCCTAATTTTGGAATGGATTGATCTTGATTCGTGTAATGTGTCTGAAAGAAACTTGTACTTGTCAGTATTCTTATTGCTAATCAACACATCCACACATTATATTATTGTTATTGCTATCGACCTATCCTGTGATTATAGTGAAATTGTCATCAATCAATATTGTAAAAGTCACTATATGTAGGTATATCTGAATAATTGTATTAAGCCCTATAATTTATGAGTATATCTAGGGCATTATAACTTAATAATTAAACCTACTAACCTAAAGAATATTAGTTTAAGTGATATACTAAAAGATTAAAAACCTAATATTGGTTTGATCAGTTCATTTGAATCCACAGATCTAACATTCACTGGTCTTGGTCACCTTGTTTCTAATTAATGGAGAAAGAAAGTAGGAAAGCTATTATGTTTAGCTATTGAAAAATTACTCTTACTTATTGGAACTTAAAGTTTAGTGTAGTTAGGGAATGTATAGAATTTACTTAAAATTATGGAATATGGTTTAGTAATTCAATTCAGTATTAAGAGCTATTTTGTGTGTGTTATGCTTGGATAGTGGTAAAATCCCTCTCACTGACCCAAGTGTATCTTGTATAGGAACCCTGAGAAGGATAAGTTATATAAATTTGTGATAGGATTTGAATCTAGGGTAAATTTGTATCCAGTTAATTATTGTAATTAGAGTGGAATTGTGTTACATTCACTGTGAGATATAATGTCAACCAAACTTTAAAGTATCTATTACTTCTTTTGTCTGAAATGTATAGTTGGTTTTGACTTTATGGTGAATATTCTGGTCTTAATAAGCTTAGAATCTGTATTTTATTTAATTGTCTTGTTATCATTTAATTCAATATCAAATTTAGAGTTCTGTACATCATCTTTCATCATCATCATTCCTCTCATCTGTCATTTCAATCTTTCTTTATTCTCTTTTTCATCCTAATTTATTATCCTAATTCACTCTTCATTCATTAGCTCTTATTCCATTATCATCTTAATCATCCATTAACTCTTACACATCTTCATTCTCAGACTCATTTTATTTTATTATTTAATTATTACTTATTTGCATCATTCCCTTAATCATTTACATCCTCATTTACTTATTGCCTAATTTATACTTCTAATTCTCATATTCATTCCATCGATCTAATTATTATTTATTTATTAGTTTGACAATATGAAGTTTATTTTATATTCTTTTGTTTGTTTGCTTGTTGTGGATTTTGAGGCTAGCTTGACCAGAAATTATTAATCCACCTTGTGATCTTCTCTAAGATTATAGTTTCATGCGAGCTTAGCTAATAAAAAAATCATCTTTAGTTTATCATTTATTTTAAATATATATATTCTAGATTAGTTGTAGCTAGAAAAGTTACAGAGAAAGATATGATTTCCAAACATGTAAATTGGACTAGTTAGATTAAGGGAAAAGGCTACAAGTAAGATTATAGCGCCTAAAATGTGCGGTATGATTTATTTATGATTACAGAAATGTGTAGGCTTGATTGTCCAATGATCAGAGGAGAAGGTTACAATACA
>JAQFVV010007681.1:0-66293 GCA_028023455.1 Epiperipatus broadwayi
ATATATATACATATATAATAAATTTCAATAAGCATAGTATTAAAAATTTATATTTTACTGAGAAGTAAACTCTGAATATAAATATCATAACAATTGACAAATCTGGCTAGAGTCATTAAAAACATAAAATTACCCCCTTTTATATCAATGCTAATTTGTCAGTTAGTACACTAGTCCAGTACTGCAACTAGGCTACTAATTGGTTTCAGAAATAGAGAGACAAATAAAGAAGAGAGTGGAACTGCTCTTGTTAAATTCTTTGTCCCAGTGCTTAAGATTTGATTGGCTGTTGGTAGTCATAAGCACTTGAAAAATTTGCACTCTCTCAATTTAATTTCAATATCGACTGCACTTTATAAAATAATATTAAATGGTGGATAGTAAAATGGCCTTTAGATATGAAGGCCATCTATGAATATTAAAGAAACAGTGCCCAACCAAAAGCTCCTGTTGCTTTATAAGGTAGATACTGTTTCTGATATAAACAGTCATCTTTTTCAGTCATTTAAGTTATTGTAAGGTCCAGTCTTTATGAGCCTTTCATATTATAAACATCTTATAATAACTGTAACATTGGAATTGTGTGTTTGTGCAACAATACTTTCATAATTTAATTATATGCATAGTATTTCTGATTCCAATATTCTCATTTGTTTTTTAGTTCAAGTCCTTGATAATTAAAAAAAAAGAGGGTTACAGGCATAGTAGATTGCCAGTTTTTAGTTGTGATCTTTGCTTAAGGCAGTACAATTAGTAATGAGTCTTTTTGGAAATGGATTTGAGTGAGATATGAGTTTAGCTGGCAAAGGTTATAGGTTTAAGTAGCCAGTTTTATTTATATACCCCCTGCCTAGTATGGAAATAGAAGGATCTAAAAAATAAGGTCTAAAATTATCTACATCACACATTCTGGGTAGTAATCTAATTTTCTATTTCTTCCTTTTTCTATGTATTGATTTCTACTTTAACATGTCATACCATTACACTTTTCTTAAACACTTTATCAATACTCTTTATTTATATCAAACTACAGTTTTGACTGTCCTGTAGTCATCATCAGAGCTACAATGTTCAAATACATAATCATACAATTAATACACTTATGCACATATTCATATACATAATTAATAATCTGACCATTATAAATAATTATTTTCCATTTTATTACTTTACTTTTAAAATAATTGTATAAATATTTATTTTATATCACTTTATTTTATTTTTAAAAAATATTATTTATTATAATTATAAACTTTAACATTTATTCTACTATATAACACTTATTATTGTCATTTTACTTATATTATAAATCAATTTCTAATCTTTACTTATTTTTAGTAATAATTTTATAATTATCAATTAACATTTTCCACATTACAAATAATTTTTTACATTACAAAAATTACCTATCTTTTCACAATCATATTTCCAAAACTGAACTGATTAAATTTTCAAAATTTGTACACTTTCCTGTTTTGGCATTTTATTTAATTTTATTTTTTTAACCTTTTCAAATTCTAACTATTATTAATAATAATTGTTTATAAAATGATTGTTTTTACCCCAACATCTCTATTATGATTTGGTTCTATATACTTTATCAAGATTGCTCCTTCAATTTTCCTCTCTTGATTAAGAATATAAAACCAAATCTTAATAGGGATTTTGGAGTAAAAACAATAATTTTATAAACACTTATTATTAATAATAGTCAGAATTTGAAAAAGGTTAAAAAATAAAGTTAAAGAAAATGCCAATAGAAGGAGCATTAAACAAGTGCACAAATTTTGAAAATTTAGTCAGTTGGGTTTGGAAATAGGATTATGAAGAGGTAGGTAATTTTTGTAATGTACAAAAATAATTTGTAATGTAAGAAAAATTAATTGATAATTATAAAATATTTAATAAAATTAAGAAAAGATTAGAAGTTGATTTATAATATAAGTAAACTGACAATAAGAAATATTAATTACTAGAATAAAAGTTAAAGTTTATAATTATAATAAATTATATTTTTAAAAATAGAATAAAGTGATATAAAATAAGTTGATATAAAATAAATATTGATAGAATTATTTTAAGAATAAAGTAATAAATGGGAAATGATTATTTATAATGGTCACAACAAAATGTATATTTATTTTTGTTTATATTGTGTATTTAATCATGTATATGAATATGTGTATAAGTCTATTAATTGTATAATTATATATTTGACTATTGTAGTTCTGCTGATGACTGCAGTACAGTTGAAACTGTTAGTGTGATAGAAATAAAGAGTATTGATAAAGTTTTTAAGAAAGATGTAAATGGTATTACCTGGCTAGTTTATCACACCTGGAGGGATACTCATTTCAGTGGTAGAAATAATAAGAACAGAAATAATAAAAGTGGTAATAATGGTGAAGCATTATAAGACTAATATTTTTCTAAATATAGGTATATGGAATATGAACTTTACTTAATACAAATTTTTTAAAATGAAAACATACATACTTGTGGCTAAGGAATAATCAAATTTTAAGATTGATATAGCTGCTGTTAGTGCAACTCATCTCCCAGATAAAAGAAGCTCATTAGAATAGATAGATGGATACAACCTTTTTTGGAAAGGCAAGTCAACCAATAAAAGAAGAATACATGGTGCTAGATTTGCTATAAAATCTAGTATGACATTACTAGTTTATATATATATATATATATATTGTAATGAGCACAGACGTTCGTTACATTGTTGTTGTTTTTTTTATTTATTAAACATGAAAGTAAATTAAAAAGTTCGCATTTAAAAATTTTCTTTAAGAATTAAAAATTGAAATTAAATATCATCTTAAACTCTTATATATTAAATCACACAGATAATGAAAAATTATTAAAATAAAAATTTATTAAAGAAAAAGTATTTTAAAACTAAATTTTAAAAAGATGTGGAGATAAAATTATATCTTTAAATTTATCTTTAAATATATTTTTGATTTGGAAAACAGGTTAATTAATCAGAAATGGAAATGATTGTTAATTAGTTAAATGTAAACCAGCCTTGGGCATTTAAAATGTAAAAACATCAGTCAGATAGGAAAACAATAGAAACTTTCAGCAAATGAAATAAATCCATTGGGAAATCGGACCTCAACGAAAAGGATCATCTCATCGATGACGTAATGTTAAGTCAATCCTTCGAATACGTATAAAAGGAAAATTTGGAAATTATTAATTGGTGACTAGTTATTGATGATTATTACGATGTAACAGCTAGGTGTTAGTGCTGAGGGGATTGAAAAAGACGCACAGCTTCAATCCCTTCAGTTCTGCTAAGAAAGGAAGAAAAATGAACCATCGTTTCTACATTGAGGACCAACTACACTAAAAAATCTCCGGATGGATAAATAAATCGGCCAACAGGATACCAATCTTCGGACGATGTGGGAATTCACGTTCAAACGGCAAGGAATATGTGAAGATGAACTATTTAAATAACCGTAAGAACTTTAAAATTTATGAACAGTAAATTAAAAACTTTTCCAGATTTAAATGATTGCAATATTATTCTATCTGACCAACATTATTTATTAATTAGTTATAATTTTATTTAATGTATTTATTTTGTAAAATCATTTCCATTTATTTATTTTTTGTTCTTTAAGTTTTATTATGATTTTTGTTTTCCGTTAAATTAATTATAAAAATGTTAAACTTAAGTCGGGCGTGAATGGCTATATAGATTTGTAAAGTTATATTAGGGGAGGGTAATCTTAGGTTATTTATGTCGTTGTTAGATTGGGTCAATGGATTGGGTATATTGATGTAGTTAGTAGATGTGATCGGAGATTCACTACTGGCAGAATCGTTTATATATACGCCGCACTCACCCATTTGCCTATGGAAGGAATTATAAGACGGAGAACGCAGTTCCTTTCTATGGAGTTTTTTTTTTATTGTTCTTCTCGTTAGATAGATGTAATATTCCTATCTGATTGAGAGTCAATGTCTTTTCTTAATTCTTTTGGTGCTGCCGTATTTCGTATTACATTGAATACATCGATGTATCAGATGGATTGATGCCAGTTTGACTGCAAATTTTAGCCTAAGGTTAAATAGGGATAGAATATTTTAATTTCAATGCAAATCTATGTAGTATTCATACTCGATTCTAAATAAAAATGCATTAAATTTAAGTTGTTTATAGACGCTTGTATGGATTGTTTATCGCTTAACTATGTTTTGCGTTTTCATATTTGATCAAAATATATAGACATTCGATAAATAATGATACCTTACGGTGAGTATCTAAAATGTATTTATTCGGATGTCTTTTAAGTTATTGGTGACAATGCAAGTATCTTATGGTGAATACTATTGGGTTACATATAAATTTCCCTCCACAATTGTCAGTAATCAATAATTTTATATTTTGATCGCTTATGTTTACTTTGGAATGTTTTTAACCGTGTAATCTATGTAACCGATCTATAGCAACTTATTATAACAAGCTTTTATAATCCCATCTGTGCGAACTTAATTAAAAATGTAAAATTAGAATATAATAGTAATTAAATGTAAATTAAAGTCAAAAATCAAAGTTAAAAATGTAGGTTAAATTTTGAACTGTAAAACTAATACTAAAATAATTTTAAATCTTATATATATATGTGAAATAAATAAATGTTTGTGTGTTAATTACTGGCAGTGGCTTATTTTATTCTTTTTTTATATATATACTCTTAGATTATCTTATTAAATCTCTGCTATTCCACTGAGCTAGTGACATGGGCTAACGACCGGAATCAAAATTTAAAAAAAAAAAAAATTTTTTTTTGACTTACGTATCTGCCTACTTTATAAATTTTTCTAGGTTCAAATGCCTAGATGGCGCCCCGTAGTGCAGATTACGTGAAGTACCCTTCTCCGGATCGTTACAATATATATATATAAACACAAATGTGTGTAAATTTTTATAATATATATATATATTTATTACAGAATAGGAAAACACATATACTCCTATTATAATCTATTTTAGATGATTATTCTCTGCCTGTTACCACTTGTTGAATTATAACTTCTCATTTTAATGTGAACTGTGGAACAAGGGACTGTATGTGCCTTTATAGATTTCTCTATCACTTTCAGCTGTATATTGGCAGCTTGACTCATGAGTAAACATGGTGACACCTCCAGCAATACTATGACAGCTTGCCTCATGTCTGTGTTTGGTTGTAGCAGCTTTCAGTCCTGAACGTGGACTTGTCTCATTGTATTAACTGTTAGCTTTTATAACTACTGTCTGGAAAATATATATACTGTCATTTAGGTGTGACAGTAGTTATGTCTGAGTATGTGTAAGACCATTAAGCTATGTGACCATTGTTGGAGAGAATGAATATTGTCTTCCAGTTTTGTGACAGTAATTCTCTGACTTTACATTCAAAAAGACTGACTATGTTTTGCCATATCCTGTATCATGATAAAAATATTCAGATTCAGTGAGCATCAGTGCCTATTGGCTAGTTCTAGCCATTGGCTATGAGTTATTGCTTTATATATGCATTGCCATTTTCATATAATATTAATATCATTTACCTTTTTATTAGTTTTACAATGCTTCTTATAACTATACTCCACTGTTGATGTTTTTCTTTGCTCCAGTAATTTTCTTCAGAACTTCTACTTATATTTTAGATGTTCTGAAGAAGATTGCCAGAGCAATCAAAACTGTCAATAGTGTGTTATAACTATATGAAGCATTGTAAAAGTGACAAGGAAAGGAAATGGTATATTATATATGCATTGGTTAGTAGCAATGAATGCTGAATTCAATTTAGATAAAAAAGAATCTGGATTAGTCCATTATTTGAAGGCAAGATGAGATCTGACATTCCATCCTCTGGCTAAAATTAGCCTGAAGAATATAGTGATGCAGGTGTCTTGGTAAGCATCTTCTTTACTTTGTAGATTCTTCTAGCTTGGTAATCTTCTCCACAGGTCCAGTATCACTATCTGTGGATCTTAGAACTTTAGATTTATCACATTCACTGTTGCCTTGCAACTCTGTCATTTGATGAGATTTTGATGATGGCTGATCTTGGAACTGTAGAATCTCATAGATGTTTGATGACCCATCACTGTTAGCTTGCCTCATTTTGTCATCAGCTAAAGTTTTGATGATGGCTAGTGTTGAACTACAGGTTCACTACAGCTGGATGATAATGCTTAATTTAATCTAAGTTGTTTCTGTGATGATAATGTTGTCCATCAGTAATTTTAGTCACCACTGTTTAAGATCTTTTAACTTCGTTCATAACTGCAACAGCAGAGAGTATGTATTGGTGGGAAGAATAAGTTGTAGCATTACAGATAGCTAAGAAGGCAGGAAATGATAAAGAGGAAAATGGGTTCTTGTTGCTAAAACTTAAAAAATATTGTCTGACATTGGAGCACAGTGTTAAAACGACCAAACTCAATATTTTTCTTTCATCGTTTTATTTGTTTCTTCTGCTATATATTAAAACATTCGAGGGGCTGCTAATTATTATCTTTATATGACTCTAACAACATAATGAAGACCTTTCCTCTACTAAAGGCAAATGCTATGCTTTGATTTTATAGTCAACTATTTGCTGAGATAATGCAAGGGAAGTGATACTGCAGATTTTCTAAAGAAATACCTGTCAAATAAAATTAAGAAAAACACTATATTGTAAATGACAACTGTAAAACAATCAAACGACTGTGTTTATGTTCAAAGAAAATTCTGAAATCAAAGATATTGTTTGGGCCCAATAAGTACCTGTAAGTACCACAAACTCAATGGGAAAAGTATGTAAATAAGTGATTTATACAATGGTCCCTGATATTTGTTCTTATAACTCTTTATTGTATATCAGTATAAGAATTTATATCAGCAGTATTATTCAATAGTCAATCGTTAGCTGATATTTAATTTTTATTTTTTTATCTATTTATATTTGAGTCTTTACATTATCTTTTTATGTGCACGCATTTCACAAGGAAGAAATGCTAATTCACATAGTGTAATTTTTATTTTTATCGGCAAGACTCATTAATAAAATGGATTAAGTTTTATTTTTTATTATTTGGTTTCTTATTCTTTACCAGTTGTTAAAGTCATTTAGTTGTTTGGTATCCTGACACCTCTCTCTCTCATACCACAAATTGGTCGAACATTTAAATATATCATCACATTATATGAACTATAGATGAACATATTCTCTAAACTGTACTATTGCCCAAGTGTTAACTGGGATTGTTAAGATTGTATAGCTGAAGTCTGTCTTAATTAAGATTTAGTTTATTGGTAGATTTTCTAAGATGTAAGATAGCGCGCTGAGGCCATGATTTACTAAATTAATTATTGATGTTGAACGATCTTGGATTGCCCGTCAGAAAAGTGGTTGTCAGAAAATAATGATAATTAAAAAAATATGGCTTGAGTTTATAATGAGTTTATAAGATGAATTATAGAGGAATAAATACTTGCTTGATCATCTTAATCAATCATAAATGTGGAAATTTTGGAAATACCGATAACAAAAAAGATTATCCCATTAATCTTGGTAGTTTATTTGACACATATGTCACATTAACAAAGACTGTTAAAGGAATTTCCCAGATACATAAATGACGTCCGTAATATGTTACAATTAAATCCATTTTACCTGAGTTTCCCACTAGATAAAAAAGGTCCATTCCTGATATGGCTACTTAAGTAAGATATGATTAAATCCATTTTATCTAATATTTTCGTTATAATAAGATATATATGAAACTGAAAAATTTAAAAAAGGTTTCTCATGTATCTGTAATTCCTGTTCTGTAGCGATCTTGTTTATAATACGTATTTTGATTCCGAAAGCATAGAAACCATTCTCTACCTATAGTAGGGTTTAAACTGCCTTGCACTATTTATAATGATAACTTTTTAACTCTACACTTTAATTCTACAGGTACCTTAACTTTCCCCACAATTTTCATAATATTACCACTAGCATCTTTTCTCTTTAAGTTCCTTTTTATTAAACACGTTTTTTTTTTAAATTTATAATTAGCTGTTGATAATTTCTAGTCTCTATTTCATCATAGTTACTGATTTATTCAATATTTTAACAGCATTATTTAATCCCATTATTTATATGGGTATTTTTAATCTCATATTATAGATTATTTCATTTGTAAATAGAGGATGTGTCATTAATATTCTTTTTGTCCTTTCATTTGACATATTCTTTCTAAATGATCCACAATTCGACAAGCTCTGTATGATCTTTGCTCCATTTACAACTACAACTTATATGACCTAACGAGCTATAGGCCTTTTATTCACACAACAGTAACAAACACTTTTTTTCTTTCAATGTTTATTGACTGTTTTTTTATTTTCAGTGTTATTTATTGTCACACTATTTTCATTGCTGCTTTCGATTATAATTCCTTAGATTGTTTCCATTGCTAATTCAGGGTCTACTCTTATTCTGATTGATGCTTTAGAATTTTGATTTCTAGAAACTAGCAGTTGCTATCTGAGTCTATCATTATTTATTCCTCAATATAATTATTCTAACAAAGTGTCTTTAAAAGTTTCATATTTGCAAGCTTTTTCTATTTCTCTCAACACATGATCATAATCTTATAATCTTTTCCCACTAGCTTGCCTTTTCTATTTTTATAATGCAAAAATAGATATTGAATTTCTCTACTATTGTTGCATAATATAATTTCTCTGAGTTTTCATGATCACCTAGAGGGAATTTGCAATTTCTAGCATATAGCAAAATGGTTATATTAATGGGGTCACTAGAGGTTTTATATATAAGAAAGTTTTTCGATCTTTTTTAAACATATTGGCCAGATAATAAATAATATTAACAAATTCATTGATTGTAATTTGGGGCACAAATGTCATTTCACATACTAATCTTAAGTGTAGCTATTAATTAAATATTTTTTTTCCAATTTGGTGTAGATTCATTCCAATTAATTCATCCTTAGAGTGTCTGACTGGGCCAACTGCTGTCTCTGGACAATACAAATACTGCAGACACAGAAAGAGTGTCAAGCAGATAACAAAAATAGATATGCAAAGTTGACATACATACCTAGCAAATTAACATAAGAAAACAAATAATACAAAAGGTCTATAAAGGTAGTATTTACATTATCATTATGAGTGCATAATAAATAGGTCTTATGATGTTGTCATCTTTTCTGCCTCTTTGTGATAACAATTAATAATCATCTTTAGCAGGGAAACTACAAGATTTAAGTTGGACTGGCATGCTGTAGGTTTTTTGAATACATTCTAATTGTTCATTATGTTAATGCTTACTAAGACAGAAGAATCATTCCAGACATAAATAAGGATTACTAAATGCTGATGGTGATTTATTATTTTGCTGATACAGTTCTTCAAGTTATAATCTACTAACCATTCTTGGACTATCTTCTTAATAAATCTTCCCCCCAATGAGTGATATGAAAAAAATAAAAAAAAGAGAGAATTAGATTTGTCAATAATTCTTTAATGTACACTCTTATCCAGATACAATTATACCTCACTATACTTTTATTTCATTCAATGATTAATGAATTTTTTGACTTAAAATAAACTTTTTTTGGTAAGTCAAAACATAAATTAAATATTACATTAAGAGATTACTGGTATAATTGTATCCTCAAAATAAAGTTTTTTATAGTTTTTTTCTCTTTTTTTTTCTCATATGCTAATATATATAGACAATAACTTTTTTTACATCCAAATAATATAAATTATGAATTAAATTAAGGGATAATTGATATAATTATATCCCAAATTAAGGTTTTGTATGTTTTTTTATTATTTCTTGTGAGCTAATTAAAATATTTATATATATTCAAAATAAAATATGATTAATTTTCTTTATTATTGCTTAAATAACATAAATTATGGATTAAATTAAGAAATTATTAATATAATATATCCCCAAATAAAGTTCTACATGGCTTTTTCCTTTTTTATTTTTAATTTTAAATAATGTACTATCATTTTATATTTATTCTTATGTAATATTTATCATAATTAATATAAAATAATTATATTTTCATATGTTGATATTAAAATATACACATAAAAATATAATGATGTATGTAAATGCATATAATTATATTTATATCCCAAAAATATATTAATGAATATAACGATTATAATAGCAATATTGCACGAGAAATGAATTCTATTACTTAGATTTATTAATACAGTAACATCTGCTAGAAGAAAAACTTATAAAGTGAACAAAATATTTAACAAATCATTTTTTTTACAAAGTTAAGGTTTATGGGACAAACACAAATACATACAACTATTATTAACAATTGTCACTAATAAACGTTGATTATATTAAATGAAATATTAGATTTAGATCAAACCACTAAACTGTTCATGATATTCGATATATGTAATATTTCCATGGACATCATCATCATCATCATCATCATCATCATCATAATAATAATAATAATAATAATAATAATTTATTTATTTATTTATTTTAAAAACAACTGGTTAACAACTATTTTATTATATAAGGATAATTACTTTCGCAGGGATTATAAATTATGCTTAAAATTAAAAAAAAAAATATTGTAGACATTTTTTAATTATTAAACCAATATTCATTCTCTTTGAAATACCTATTTTATATTTATATGTGTTTGTTTACTATTATATATCCCCCCCCCCCCCTTCCTTCTTTTTTTTTTTTTTTTTTTTTCTCTTTCCCCTTTTTTTTTTTTTTCCTTCTCCTTCCTCCCCCTTTCCTCTCCCTTTCTTTCTCCTCTTTTCCCGCCCCCTCCCCCTTCTCTCCCTTCCCCTTTTTTTTTTTTTTTTTTTTTTTTTTTTTTTTTTTTTTTTTTTTTTTTCTCCTTTTTTCCCCCCCCCCCCCCATTCCTTTTTCCCAATTAAAAAATTTATTTGTTAAATAAAAAATATTAATTTTTAAAATTATTTTTTTTATTAAACAAAATATATATATATCAAAAAAAGGAAGAGGTGGAAGGTATTTAAATCTTTAATTAAAATAGGCACAGTAAAATTCTCCAAAAAAAAAAAAATTTTTTAGGTAAACCCATAGATACTCTCACAATATATTTATTATCTGTCACAGTTACTTGGGTTATTCAATTATAGTGCATTCTAAATGTCAATATTCTTTACAAATAATACATTTAATTTTTAAATTCATTTTTATATGAAAATATTTGAATGCTTTTGTTCTCAGTAGTTTATGATGTGTGGGGTACAATAAAATATAATTTGCTTTTTCCATCACTTTAGCTTTGCTTTGTTGATTCTAGTACATGGTATAAAATTGACTGATTTTATAAACTTATAAACAGATTTCTCCATTGACTCTATGAAAATAATGCAAAATTCATTTCAGTTAGTTAATAATACAAATCTTAGTTAAAAAGGTTCTTAATAATTTTAATGGTTACTATTGTTAAGACTTTAGTTGCAACTAAATTGTGTCAGGAGCTATTAATGATTCCTAAAAAAATAAGAAGAATAAGGACGATCTACACATTTCTATTTGTACTGCAATAGCTTTTATTTATATTATAAAAATAATATTACATTTACATTGTTTACTTTTTTATATATTAAGTTTTACAAAATTATTAATATTTATTTTTTTAATAAGAACATGATATATACATTTAGATTTTAGTTGAATATATTGACTTTTTTTATCATATACTTAATACTTAATCAACTTAAAATTTAGATATTAATGTTTAAATATTATTATTACTTTTTGTTACTTTATTGTAATGGAAAAGTGTCTTCATTGTGTGAATTTAAGACATGTATGTTTCAACAAAATTGTCTTAATAAAAAAGAGAATAAGTATAAAAATAATAATTCCTCCTTCTTTCTTCAGTAATATTAATTATCTACCAGTTTTAGAGTGTAAACAAAGTAATAAGATAAATAATTTTTTCTCTTCAGTAATGTATTTATTAAATTTAACTTTTTAAAAAAGATAATAAGAGAAATAAATTAGTAATAGTACTTTGGTATTAACTATGCTATGACATACTACACTGAAAGCATACTATTCTAATCTTATGATCTTTAAGTTAATGTCTCCAAGTGATTTGCGAACAAACTTAATTGATAAAGTTTGCCCTCAGATTATGTGGAGAAGTCACCTTGAAGATTGCAAGATTAGAATAGTATGTCTTTGGAGTAGTACATCATAGCATAGTTAATACCAAAGAAGGAGATGAGAACGTCACCATGTTGGCTGTTCCATGCTCTGAAACAAAGAAATGAAATAATAACTAATAATTTACTACGATGAAAAATTATCAAAAATGAATATTATAAATAATCAATTGTTCGAATTTCTAATATTTAACTAATCATTTGGCTCTTAAACAAAGAAATGAAATAAGAACTAACAATTTACTCCACTAAGAAATGAAATAATAAGTAATAATTTATTTCACTAAAATATTATCAAAAATGAATATTATAAATAATTAATATATTTTTTAATGGTATTTAACTAATTATTTACATTTAAAAAAAGGCAACAAATTGTTCTCAAATATTAACCACAAATAACTGCCTTTCTGAGATACTGCATTACTGAAAATGGAGAAACAGTGGCATTACAGACTACATCTGGAGAGAAACATAAAAAACAAGTTAACATAAAAGTATTTAGAAAGGGAGAATAGTAAACTTTTGTAGAAATATATCCAATTGATCAGTGTTTAATTTGATTATGGAAAAATACAAAATTGTTCCAAAATATGAGAGGTCAGTTAAAGCAATAACCTTAGTGCCTTGTTAGAAAAAGGTTAGTCCTGACTTAACTGTTGAGGAAAACAGAATAAGTAGTTTAATTGGGAAGAGCTCACTGAGAAATAGTTTTAGTAGTCTAAAACAAGACTGATTTCACTACTAAATTAAAAAAGATTTTAAAAATGGATTTAAGAAAACATCATGCTAAGTTTTAAATAGAATTTGGGCATCATTAAATCTCACTATTTAATCTATTCACTAAAAAAATGTAGAATAACCCTGTAATAATAAGCAACACATCTTGTCTCCATCCAAAAGCATGATTGTTTCTTTTCTGTGTTTTTGAATGACCAGGAAAATTATTAAATTGAAAAAATTATTGTTCATTATGTGTGAACTGTAAAAGCCTGTGTCAAACTGCAAAATCGTCTATTGCAAAAGTGGATTAATTTAACTACACATTATTCTGGAAATTTGTTTTTAATGGAAAAGCTTACAAGAAGAAAACCAATAAGGAAAAACCTGAAAATTACAACTACCAAAGAATGACTCAAAAAAAAACATGATAAAAATATATTTTATTGTGAATGTTTACCTCTATATTTATAGATAATTTTTAATTAAGTAATTGGTAATAATTAAGAATTTTGTTAAGTGTTTTTTCACTGAAATATGTTTGTTTCTCTCTTTGTATTATTTTTCCTCTAAAATTTAATTGTATAGAACCTTTTCGATTTTATAAAAGAGGGGGAAAAGGGGTATTAGTTATTTTTTTATCTTTGTGAAATTTTGATTTACAATTTTAGTTATTGAAAGGAAAATAACCTAATGAAAAAAGTTGATTAATTTAATTTGTAAAAATCAACTGGTTAATCTTATTATATAAAAGTACATTTTGTTGCTAACAATGTATTTAAGTTTGAATTATTATATTATCATGTCATTTTTAATTTTTTTAATTATTAGTCAATTTATTAAATTATTGTGAAAAATAATAGTTTTAGTGACTCTATACTTCCAGTTCTATGTTTTAGGAAATTGAAAGTATCTATAACTCAATTTCATTATAGAATAGTATTTTAAAGGATTTGTAAATTATCACAATAAGACTATTTTAATTATAAATTTATAATTTTTGTTCACAATCACAATCCCATAGAGTACTAGATTCCTGATTAATTTATTTACATGTGGGGGCTATGTTTCTGCTTGAACATTCAGGTAGTTGGATGGTGGAAAGGTATCATCTTTAAAGTCCATTCACTGCATTTTTTTTTTTTTTTGGGTAGAGAAAATTTAGTTTATATTTGGACTGCACATTATTGGTACCACATGTCTAGAACATTGATGATAACAGTATTGAATTTTATTATTGATTATAGAATAACATTTATCTATGTACATCCAAATAATAGTGTTAAATTTTTCCATAAATTTGGCAGTGAGTAGATAATTAACCTGTTTATAATACACCTTTTATAGATTCAGTCACAAGAAATGACTATTGATGAATTGCTTATGTAAAATGATGGTAATTTGTAGTTTGTAACATATTATTAGTGTAACTATTTATATTATTAGTCAATGCTCATTCTCATGATCATTCTATATTTATTTGTTTATACATGCATCTTTCTTTATATAATCTTTAAACTTCATTTCATATTAATTCATTTGATATTTATGATAAATGATGATGATCTATTTTACCATCTCTCCATGTTACCCCCCCAAAAAAATATTTCTTATCATTACCATATATTTATGTAATACTCTATTGAATACCATGCTTTATCCCTTAGAATACCAGTCACTTGAGAGTTCCACTAGGCTGCTTATAAGCCTAGAAATATCTTCTTGTGCACAGAAAGCAGAGAAGATAAGGCAGTTATGCTGAAGACAAGTGCAAAGGTGGGTAAAGAAATGGGGATTACATTTAGTGAAGAAAAATCAAAGTATATGCTAGGGAAATAGAAGAGAAATAATTTTTATTGAGAAATATAAAGCTAAATGTGGAGAATATAAGTATTTGAGAATTGTCTTAAGTAATCAGAGAAATTGCTTGGATGAATGAGAAAAAAAATTGATAAATGAAACAAAGAAAAAAAAGGAATTGATAAAGAAATGAAAAATGTTTTCATGTAATAAATATGATGTAGCAAGAATTGCTTGGGAGGAAATATGAGTAGCAGTGTTAATTTATAGTAATGATGTGTTATGTGTTAATAAGGGGGGTGGTTAGACTATTTAAAAAAAGTACAAAGAGAAGTAGGAAGACATGCATTAAAGAGAATGTATGGATGGCAAAGAGACAATTCAAGGAGAAATGGAATGTTAAATTTTTATGAAAGATGCAAAAAGCAAAATGAAAACATTCAGTAGATTGTAATTTATGGATAATAAAAGAATAACAAAACAGTATTTATTTGGGTTATGAGTAAAGAACAGACAACAAAATGAATAAGAAAAGTAATATAGTATGCAAAAGATTTGAGTAAAGACTTTATGTCAGTATACTTATACAAAAGATGGGATGATTGTGTTAGGAGAATTGTTGAATGTTATAGTGACAAGGAATAGGATAAAAGAATAGATGAATTAATAAACAGTAGGGAGTTAGAGAGATGGATTACTAGTATGGATAGCAAAAAGAGTTTAAAAATATATAAGGGTAAACAGAATATTGGGTGTGAGTTAATTTATGATAATATCAAGGAATGTAGTATACTGTTTAAGGCTCAAACAAGATCGTTAGCAACAAGGGACTATACACATAAATGGAAAATATGGGTGATATAATCTGCAAGTTATGTAAGGAAGATATAGATAACATTATGCATTTGTTAATAGAAGCAGAAAGGGTACAGATAATGAAATCGTGGGAAAATAAATATAAACAAAGTAATAATATAGAAAGTGGATTTTTGGTTTTTATGCTGGATTTGGAGAAAGATAAGGGAAATTTAGATATGAAAACCACAGAATTGACAAAGATAATGTTGTGAAAATGGGATGGAGGAGGATAGAAAAGAATGTGAGGAAAACTTAGGGTGGAAAATTGAAAGGAAAGGGAATGTGGTTAACAGGTTTGTGCCTGAGAGATTCCTAACTTTGAAAAAGGAGAAGCCTTAGCGCATCACATCAACACATCTAGAAATTTTTTGACATGACCAGACATCCACTAATAATGATGAACTGTTCTCAACATAATAATAAATTTATTGCCACTAGATCTTGGAAAGAAAGTGACATTTAACTTAAACAATAGCATTCAAATGGCAGTCAAATTAAATTAATAATAACAAAGTTTATTAGTAAATGAATAAAAAAGGAGAAAATAAAAAAAAATAATTACTTCATTTATGGATATTTTAATAGAGTACTTTATTTAATAAAAAGCCTCAACAGTTAATTTGTCCTCTCCTTTTTAATTAATTCTATAATACTAAAATTATCTTTTACCAAACAGCTTCTGATATATATGTGAAAGAACTTTTATTCTAAACAAAAAAAAACAACAACAACAAAAAAAGTTCAATTTATCTAAGTATATGCTTATACATATATCACTAATAATAAGACTCATGTGTGTGACAAGATCCATACCACCAGATAATTAAACAGAAAATAATAAGAGCCATTAAATATGAGAGAGCTCTCAGAAGCTAATTCTGAGCTTTTCCAAACATAAATAACAAAGTCAGCAATTCAAGCAAGATCCGTATTAAAAGAGAATATCAAAATATGATCTTGGCAGATCAGCAGCTACTAATAATTCGCCAAAAAACAAACACATAGGGAGATGTTCCAAAGCTAGCCCCTGTAAGAGTAAATTATCTCCAGTTCAAGCAGTAGATAACCTGTGTTAGAGGAGATAATAGGAAATAAAATCAGCCTGGTAGACACATAGGTGCAATAAAAAGAATTGATAATTCATAGGTGCAATAAAAAGAATCGATAATTCTACAGTGATAATAAACTTATTCCAAAATTAAGATCTTCATTACTAACTGTCAAAATTCTTAAAGAATGAAAAGAGAATTCCTTCAATAGTTACTTTTAAAATGTAAGAAATAGACAAATTTAATCTCTACTCAAATAAAAACTAATGCATTCATAAATGACTTAATATTACATCATAAAATAATATATACATAAAATAAAGGGGGAAAATATATTGTTAATCCAAAATTACTCTAAAAATGCCATTATATGTAACAAAACAAATATGGCTTACTGAATAGATAATAAAGTTCATATTACTGTTAAAATCCATCAGTGTTACTTTGCTTTTGGAGAATTCATATGTGCTTTGTCAATTTTGGTAGGGGTTTCTTGATATATGGTAGTTGAGAGAGAGACTTCAATGTAGTTTGGCATTTAAGGAGGTCAGCCTTCATTGATTTTATGACATGCTGGATGATGAAGGTAGGTTCAGAGCACAGAGTCCATCTTGGTAATATGCCTAGCCTCTCATACTTCAGAGAATATGACACAAAATGATTTGTAGAGATTATTTTCATAAAACTGCAAGCTTCTTGCCATAAACTAATTGTGGGTATTAATAAAGTCTTCTAATTTTGAATTACTGGTGATGGTTGCAGGTTGTGTAGCACAATGGAAAGTAACAATATCTTGAATATTAGCACAAATGAATGAATAAATTTTACAAATAGCATAGAATAGAATCTAATGACTCAATACATTTTGGGGAACTTTTATAAGATTTGTGTTTGACTGTTCTCCCATACACATTAAAATTTTCTAGATTTACATTTTTAGATAAGTCAGGTTTTTTTAAATTAAAACATTCTAATACATATTTCAAATAAGTCAGGTTTTTAATTAAGAAATTTTTGCATTTCACACCAATTAATTCAATTACATGATTTATCTAGACAATGTTTAACTTTATATTTTCTTTTTTATCACTACAGATTAAGACATGTTGGAGATTAAGCATTGTTCTTCAATATTAAAAATAATGTCATATATAACAAAATTTTACTACAAAGTTCATTTTTCTTATAAAGTAAAATTTTAAATTTCTTTAGTAAATAAAGAAATATTTTACATATTCATGTTTGTTCATTTATATACATACAATCACATTTTTATAACACACATTTAATAAAAGAAATTTACAAAATTTTCTAAATTAATTTAAAAGTAGAATTTTAGCTGAACCCACCTATTTATCTACATATATATTTGAGACATAGCAAAGTGTGTGTGCCAATACATTAGATTAAAATTCTGATCCTAGTTTATTAAGTAAATAAAATAATGTCAATCCAAAGCATGAGATAAAACTTTTTAAAAGAAAAGAATAAACTATCTTATCTTTTTTACCTAAATTCATTTAAATAGGCATATCTGAAACAATTTGAAAAGAAAGCATGAAGAGCTTAAAGTAGTCATATTACATTTTAAAAGTTATATCTCAAATTGCTCTATTATTTTAATTGACATTTGCAAGAGTTTTCAATTTACAGCTTGTCAATATCAAATCAAATAATGACATGTGTAAATATGAACTTTTTCTAACAGTTAATATTATACAATACACTATATCAAAATTCCAACTCAATCCAAAACACGAGATAAAACATTTTATGAGACAACAATGGACCATCTTATCTCTTTTATCTAAAGTCATTTACATAGAGAAAATATTATGATTAAGATGCTCATGATTTCTTTCTCAAGTGCATCAGATATGCCTATTTAAATAAATTTAGAAAAAAAGAGATAAGACATCTGTTCTTTTCTCTTATAATGTTTTATTTGTGTTTTGCAATGAGAGTTTTATTTAATAAATAAACCAGTAATGGAGTTTTAATCTAATGTATTACATAATATTAACCACTGAAAATATTTATATATATAAATGAATCATTAATAAAATAAATATCCAGAGCCTTGTAAATGGTATAAAAAACATTGTTAGTAATGATATAGAAAAATAGATTGTAAAATGATAGAAAAGAATAAAGTCTTAAATTGTAAACTGCATCTTGGTATTGGAAAAATAAAAGATGAAATTATTACTAAAAAGAAAAATAATATCATGAAATATATGTAAGAATTACATAAAGAATTATAATAAATAATAAGAAAACAAAATATCACCTACTGATTTACATCTTCTAAATTGCCCAACATTTAAACTTTAATTCTATGAATAAAGAAAAGACTCTACATAATCATAGTATTTTTTCTTAAAAAAGCAGATGAATAAATAGAAAAGTTAGTGGAAAAAGTTAAATACCAAATGTTTAAATCATTATTGATGAATGCAATAGTAATAATGGTAGTTAAGAAAAATAAGAAAAATATTAGCAATTACAAACTTATCACTTTTTTATTTACAGGTGATCAATAAAAAAATAAATTGTAATTAGAAACAGTTTTGATACAATGAATCACATCCAAGTTTTGAAAGATGTCATAGAAAGGACCAAAAATTATGTGTTCCCAGTGTAATGTGAATTTGTAGATTATAATAAGGCATTTAATTTTATAATCATTTATACAATGATTAATGCTTTGGACCATCAAAGTAAAGGCTTGGAATACTGTAAAAAATACTTATCAAAATATAATAGCAGAGATTATATTAATCAGTGATTCTGAGAATACTTTTACTGACAAAAGTAAAAGCAAGGCAATTCTCTAACTTGAAAATATTTTACAATAGTTTTACAAAAACTATTTTATTGATAAAATGAAAAATTGTGGGAGGAAAAGTAAATAAATATTTTTAAATAATGTGGTTGCTTTTGCAAATTATTATTTATAGTTCCAGAATATGTTACAAGAGATTTCAGTGCAAAATAAGGAAATAGGATTAATGCTAAATGCTAAAAATACTAAAGTAATATTCAATGTATTTTTTTCAAAAGAAGAAAATAAAGACGACAGTTATGAATAACAAGTAATTAATGTTTACAAATATCATGATCAAATCATTACTACAGATGAAAACCGAATGGAAGAAATAAATTATAATGGAGACGCTTTGAGAGAAGTAACTTAATATTTAAAATAAATATACATTAGCATTTGAATGACGTTTATTAATATACATTTTACCAGTTCCTACTCATGGATTAAGACATTGACACTTAATAGAAGATCATTGTGAAGACTTGGGTCCACTGATAATGTATATTTATATTAGGTATACCAAAAGATTGAAACAAAATACATGGATGAGAGAGAACATATTGGTATCACTATCACTAATAATCTGGCCTAGCCATATTGCTAAATGGGATGAAAAGAGAACTGCTGAAGTTTTAAATTATCTTAAGAGAGTGTAAAAGATCTTGAAGAAATTTCTTATACTAAAGATGGGTGAAATAAGAATGTTTGCTAGTGCCATTTAGAAAAGAGAGACTATTAATCAAAGAAACTGGACTAAATGTAGACATTCACCCTGAAGAAATGATGATGTTAGGCAATATTAACATGTACACATATTGTAGATTAAGTTATATGTTATAATTTAAAAATGAATATTGCATATCTATTATTAATAATTAATAAAGGTGAAGAATGCTTTTGTACTTAATTCAAAGAACAATATGCTTAGATTGTCTTTTTTGAATGAAAGTTGTTGTCAATGATTTTTTAAAGATCTATTTATCACATGCAGAATTATTTACAGTCCCTTTCTTTAATTAAAAAAAGGAATTAAATGCTAATCAATTATACAATATTTTGTACTTAAAATTTTAAAAAATGCTAGTAGCAATTTTTTTGTAGGTTTACAATTTAGTTGTGATTTTTTTCTGCTGAATAAAAAGTGCTTAATGAATTACAAATATGTATTAAAAGTATAAGTACTTTTTTTACGAATGATTTGTTGATGATAACTGATAATGATAAAATACAAATAACATTATTTAAAAGACAATAAATCGAATAAACATCTGAACTATGTTATTAAGTCATTTAAACATGAACTAAAATATTAAAACGTTATTATATTTACAAATATTTATTTTTGTTTATTAATTTCTTTTTGGATATCACATTATGTCATCTTACTATATCTATCTGCTAAATAATATATTAATCTACATATTTATAATGGACTTGAACTCAGACTTTCAAACTTCCTACAGCTATCCAATTCATTTTATACAACTGATACATGTAACCACATAAATGTGAAAAGGATAAATGATCTACAATATTTGTATTTCGTGTTAAACCAGCACTCATCAGTTAGATCAGATCACCATCTGCCACACATACTACAATTAGTGCTCAATTTATATTAAGATAGCAACACTTTAAACTATAGCAGACAAGTTTCAATCTTTTCCATTCTTTCTTTCTTTCTTTCTACCTACCTACCTACCTACCTACCTACCTACCTACCTACCTACCTACCTACTTACCTACCTACCTACCTACCTACCTACCTACCTACCTACCTACCTACCTACATAGATATCCACCTACCTACCTACCTACTACATCCATCCATCTATCCATCTATCTATCTATGTATCTATCTATCTATGTATCTATCTATCTATCTATCTATCTATCTATCTATCTATCTATCTATCTATCTATCTATCTATCTATCTATCTATCTATCTATCTATCTATCTATCTATCTATCTATCTATCTATCTATCTATCTATCTATCTATCTATCTATCTATCTATCTATCTATCTATCTATCTATCTATCTATCTATCTATCTATCTATCTATCTATCTATCTATCTATCTATCTATCTATCTATCTATCTATCTATCTATCTATCTATCTATCTATCTATCTATCTATCTATCTATCTATCTATCTATCTATCTATCTATCTATCGTAACAGTATGAAAAGTAGAGCTGCTTTAACCTAACCAAGAGATATAGAGAGAGGGGGTTTGAACCTCACCTACTTCTCCAGAGTCTCACCAAGTGAGTTACTCCCCAAACCTCACAAAAAATTAAATCTTTAATATATGTCCGGTCAGTGGTCTGGGAGAGATGAAATCCCAAAAGGAATTTTAACATATAATAATCAGGTTTAAGCTATATAATAACACAGATAATTAATACATTGATAATATTAGTGAATGAATGATTATTATTTTTATGAACAAAAAATGACAATTTTGTAGAATAAATAAAAATGTTACAAGTTATTTCTCTTGCAACAACAGACATTATATATATATGATAAACAAATATGATAAACTTTCCAACCCCCCTATATTTATATACATAAATCATAGTAGTAGTATCATATATATAATATATATTCCACTTTCAATCATACTTCAACTATTTCTATCGTCAGTAAAACAAATAAAAAATAGATCTAACAAACCTGAGTTTATGAAACAATTTCTATTCACTTCAAATTTTTAGACCGTAATTCTTCAAACTCACATACAACCAGATAGTATATGCGATCTCGTGCGCATCACCATTTAGTCAGTAGCCTCTCAATTTATAGTCATTGCATGAAAGACCTCAAAGGTACATTTTATAAACAAAAATGCAAGTTAAAAAACTTGCTAACGCTTGTATTTATGTCCACAGATGGCGTCCTACCAAAAACACCTATCAGCTATATTTTTACATAAACGTCAGAGTAGTTAGTATTCACTATCTCTAACTATAATTCCACTTTCAGATCATGATTTCAAGCTATTTGCTATCGTCAGTGAAAGACAGGAATAAAGAAAATAGATCTAAATACAAACTCTGAGCGTTTAGAAACAATTTCTATTCACTTGCAGGGAATTTTTAGACCGTAATGTCTTCAAACTCACATAGCAAACCAGATAGCTATATGGGTCTATCTCAGTTCAGCATCACCATATAGTAGAAGCCTCTGCAATCTATATCATTGCAAGAAAGACCTCAAAGGTACATTTATGATAAACAAAAATGCAAGTTAAAAAACTTGCTAACGCTTGTATTTATGTCCACAGATGGCGTCCTACCAAAAACACCTATCAAGCGTATATTTCGTTTACATAAACGTCAGAGTAGTTAGTATTCACTATCTCTAACTATAATTCCACTTTCAGATCATGATTTCAAGCTATTTGCTATCGTCAGTGAAAGACAGGAATAAAGAAAATAGATCTAAATACAAACTCTGAGCGTTTATGAAACAATTTCTATTCAGCTTGCAAGCGTGAATTTTTTAGACACGTAATGTCTTCAAACTCAGCATAGCAAACCAGATAGCTATATGGGTCTGATCTCAGTTCAGCATCACCATATAGTAGAAGCCTCTGCAATCTATATCATTGCAAGAAAGACCTCAAAGGACATTTATGATAAACAAAAATGCAAGTTAAAAAACTTGCTAACGCTTGTATTTATGTCCACAGATGGCGTCCTACCAAAAACACCTATCAAGCGTATATTTCGTTTACATAAACGTCAGAGTAGTTAGTATTCACTATCTCTAACTATAATTCCACTTTCAGATCATGATTTCAAGCTATTTGCTATCGTCAGTGAAAGACAGGAAAAAGAAACTAGATCTAAATACAAACTCTGAGCGTTTATGAAACAATTTCTATTCAGCTTGCAAGAGTGAATTTTTTAGACACGTAATGTCTTCAAACTCAGCATAGCAAACCAGATAGCTAATGGGTCTGATCTCAGTTCAGCATCACCATATAGAGAAGCCTCTCAATCTATATCATTGCAAGAAAGACCTCAAAGGTACATTTATGATAAACAAAAATCAAGTAAAAAACTGCTAACCATTTATGTCCACAGATGGCGCCACCAAAAACACCTATCAAGCATATATTTCGTTTACATAAACGCAGAGTAGTTAGTATTCACTATCTCTAACTATAATTCCACTTTCAGATCATGATTTCAAGTATTTGATATCTCGGAAAGACAGGAATAAAGAAAAAGATCTAAATACAAACTCTGAGCGTTTATGAAACAATTTCTATTCACTTGCAAGGGAATTTAGACAGAAGTCTTCAAACCAGCAAGCAAACCAGATAGCTATAGGGCTGACTCAGTTCAGCATCACCAATAGTAGACCCCAATCTATATCATTGCAAGAAAGACCCAAAGGTACATTTATGATAAACAAAAACAAGTAAAAAACTGCCACTTATTTATGTCCACAGAGGGCCTACCAAAAACACCTATCAAGCGTATATTTCGTTTACATAAACGTCAGAGTAGTTAGTATTCACTATCTCTAACTATAATTCCACTTTCAGACAGATTTCAAGCTATTTGCTATCGTCAGTGAAAGACAGGAATAAAGAAAATAGACTAAATACAAACTCTGAGCGTTTATGAAACAATTTCTATTCAGCTTGAAGCTGAATTTTTAGACACGTAATGTCTCAAACCAGCATAGCAAACCAGATAGCTATATGGGCGATCTCGTTCACACACCAATAGTAGAACCCCAACTATATCATCAAGAAAGACCCAAAGGACATTATGATAAACAAAAACAAGTAAAAACCTAACTATTATCACAGAGCCCAAAAACACCTATCAAGGTATATTTCTTACATAAAGCAGAGAGTAGTATTCACTATCTCTAACTATAATTCCATTTCAGATCAGATTCAACTATTTGCTATCGCAGGAAAGACAGGAAAAAGAAAATAGACAAATACAAACTCTGAGCTTATGAAACAATTTCTATTCAGCTGCAGAATTTTGACCAACTCAAACCGCAAGCAAACCAGAAGCAGGGCGACCGCCACCCAAGAACCCGCAACTATATCTTGCGAAAGACCCAAAGGTACATTATGATAAACAAAAACAAGTAAAAAATGCCGTGTATTTATGTCCACAGAGGGCCTCCAAAACACCTACAAGGAATTTCTTTACATAACGCAAGTTATTCCTATCTCTACTTAATCCACTTTCAGACAGATTTCAAGCTATTTGCTATTCGTGAAAGACAGGAAAAAGAAAAGACTAAATACAAACTCTGAGCGTTTATGAAACAATTCTATTCGCTTGCAAGGGAATTTTGACCGAAGCTCAACCACACAAACCGAACTATGTCGACCGTCACACCCAATGAGAACCCCAACACTTGCAAGAAAGACCCAAAGGACATTAGAAAACAAAACAAGAAACTTGCAACGGTTTATGCCGAGGGCCACCAAAAACACCACAAGCGATATTTAATTTTAAATATTAGGGTTATAATTACTATGCTAGCAATTAGATTATTTTAATGTCAGTTTATAAATAGTTTGAATGAGTGTGTGTGTACATTGCATACATAAACTACATTTTTATTTATTAAATATTGAAAGAAAAAGAAGAAAATCTGTTAAATTATTTTTTTTTTTTACTCAACAATTTTGTACTATAAGGGTTGTTTTTCTGTTGAAAAACTTAGAGACAATGTGAGAAGTTTAATTTTAAAAATGTCTCATCTTAAGATCAAAAGAAAGAAGCTCAAATTTGAGATGTTACATAGGTGTAAAAAGGATTAAGACTATTTTTTTCTTCAAGACAAAAGTTTGTCTGGAAACCAGGTGTGTGATTTTTTTAATGTTCCTAAAAAAGATTGCACTCTCCAGCTAAAAATGAATTGGTCAAAAATAGAAATAAAAATTGGATATAAAAGCAGTCTGGAAAATCAGTTGATAATATAGAGACTTTTAAAAATATTGAAACTAAAAAGAACAAGCGTTTTTAACTACAAAAATCTCAAACAGAATTTTTTTTTCTATTAATTTTTTTTTGAGGATTGAAGATATAAGAATGGCAGGGTAATAAAATTAATATATGTCTCGTCTGTTGACCAGACCATCCAGCCAGCGCATCATATAGGAAAGAAAAAATATCTTGTCTGAAAAATAATATTCTACACCTTTCAACTGACCGAGAGAAATAAGATCTTTTTAAATAGAAAGAAGAAAACATTCACCTGCATTTGGAGGTGATCAGGAAAAAGAGTAATCTACTGATAAATATTAAATCATCAAGACCAATTAATTGTTACAGTAACTGAGTTTAAACCCAAAAAAATTATAAATGTGAAAACAACTGCTGTACTTCATCCACTAAAAGAATCATGCTTGACAGGAAGGGAAGAAAAGTTAATATAATGTTTTCCAAATTGTCCACTAAAGCAAATAACCTCAATAAAATCATCATCATCAAATAATTATCCATCTCAAGAAAGAGATTGTTCCAGAGAAACATGGAATTTGTTGCTGCCAAAGATAGACATTAAACAAGATAAATTTGAATCATTGGAAGTCACTGCCAAAGAATAGAACTGGTAATATAAGTTTTTCTTTTATATATTTTCTTTATGATATCAGAGACTTAGTAAAATTTTAGCAACAGAGTGGTATATTTTGTTTAAAGAACTTTTAAAACAACCAAGATCAATTGAAACCCAGAATTTCTTAATAATGATAAACATATGATTGTTTATTAACTTAAAGTTATGAAATGTTATTAATATGTAACATATTTTTTTATTATTATTTTGTTTTAGATAATATTTTTGTTATTATGGGGATAAAACATGCACATACATAATATAATACTTGTTGCATATATGTAATTGTGTGTGAATGTAAAACAATAGGCAATATTAGGAATATTAGAGTATTGTATTTTAAGTTAAAGTATAGCATTTCAGAGGGTAGAAGGGAGGGGGAGAAAAATAATTTAAAACTTGTTTCTAAAACTTGCTCTTTCCAATTTTACTAACATTTATTTTTGTCATTCCACTTTACATGTTAGATTTATAAAGGTATGTGTGCGAAAGAGAAAAGAGAGAGAGGGAAAAAAGTGTTTATTTTTTTTGAGACATTTTCTCATGGAATGAAAATCATGGTCAATGTGACATCCAATTTGAAATACATTTACAGGAAAGGGGGAAGAATTTAAAATTAATGTTATGATTTTAAAACAGTCGATTATGATTATTGTTGTTATTGTTAATATAAATTTTCATGTAGATATAGAAATTTTTATGTATATGTTAGAAATGCAGTAATAAATATTAGTTTATTTTATTAAACAAGGCGTATATATTTCATTAAGAGTAGTCTTTATTAAGTGTGATCATTCATAACAAAGGTAAATATTGGCTATTTAAGTTCCAATTAGATATACTAAAATTAAGCAATAGTTATGAATTACTTTATAAAAATTAGGTTTATGATTAGGCTTAGTCCTAAAGCTGTGGTTAACCATTATCGTTATCATTATCATCATCATCATCATCACATTTTAATTAATGAGCTGTTTAAATGTTTAAAGGCCATAAATAAATATTGATTTCTTATTATTATTATAATAACCACTATTCCATCATCTATTTCATGCAAGGATGAGCGAATTGCCATCCTAAATTAATAATAATAATCTGAGCTAGTAAAATCTATAAAAACATATTGAAACACATTTATTATGTTAAGATCTGGGAAATGATTTCTGTCTAATGAATTTTATATACTTCACTTTAGCTTAAAGATGTTTTATGTTTACCTAAATTTATTGCCTACAGTGATATGGGCCTAAAAGCAAAATCTTCCATTGTTATTAGAAATAAAGTACCAAAAAGGGATTCAAACCCAGTACATTTGAAAAAGTTATAAATATAACTTTGTCTAGGTCCAGCTAACCTAGTGGCGCCCTGATAGACCATATTCGCTTGTTGTTCATGTAGATATGCACTTGAGATCCAACCAAGAGATAAGAGTGAGTAAAATCTACAGTTGGATATATTGAGTTATTTTATTGAGTTACCAGTGTACTCACCCACTTGATTTCCATATACCTGAGTTATAATGGTTTGTTCTGAATAATAATTTGTTTATAGTTTCTACTTGTTTATTGATGATACAATGCCTGCCTAACCATGGTTTGAAATAAGCCAGACACCTTAAATGATTAGTCTCCAGGCATTTATTTATAATTATTGATATTGTGATATCTTGAGAAATCTAATTATAGAAATATGTTTCATTTAATCCAATGACCCTTAATATGATTGATAACTCAGTCTGATCTTTTGTTTAATAGCTTATGCTCAGCAAGTTGCATATTTTAATTCTTTTCTCTTTGATATAAAATAAAAAGCTACAATTCTCTTTTTCGTTTATTAAGTTATATTTGAATATTTGACATTTTAATATAATTTTAAATTTGGATCTTATTGATCTTTTAATTATGTTACAACGGATCAATGATCAACTTAATTTTGTTACAATATATATATATCAGAAAGTTTCAATAATGTATGTAAACAATTGATTTCTAAGTATAAAACAAGAATATGCTAGGTCAACAACTTTTTGAAAGAGAGTGAAATAACTGGAGGGTGAAATGATAAAGGAGAGATAACTGTTTGACTAATTAAATAGAAGTCAAGCCATGTTTAAATACGGTCTGAACTTTAAGCCTTAAAAATAAAGATCCCCCCCCCCAATGGACATTTGTCAGATTTACTCAATAATATTTTGATCTTATAAAAGACAAGGTTTTAATCTACAATGAAAAATAAACTATTGTGGTCCTTGGTGATTCAATTTGTGAGTTTAGAAAGTGTCTAAAGGCACAATGGCTTCATTCAAGGTTAACTTGAGGCTGGATAGCACTCTGGCTCTAAAATGTAGTTAGAGAAATGGAAGTCATTCACCACCATAGTATGATCTGAGTTCATGAACAGAGTATAATTGCTTATTTCCAGTAACACTATTTGAAGATTTAGGAATCCAATTTATTATCAATGGCAATCCTGGAGAGGTCTTTTCTCATGAAGCCATGATGACAGGAGCGAGAAATATGTACCCAGACACCTATGAAAAATCGAGTGGCATAATATAACTTTAAATGCAGTCAGATGACCATTAAATTTTAAAACCTTGATTACGAATATATATGTATGAAATAATATGACTTCAAAATTTTACAAAACTGAAAAAATATCGCCATTAAAATAATTATTACTTTACCCGTTTGAACTAATATTAAATATACGGAAGATAAGTACATTAATTAATAATTAATCATTATTTAACTAGTTCACTCCCAGAGTTAATAAATATTTAAAACTTTAATTTATATACAGCTGTACTGTACCCTCTCTTACATCTAGCAAAATTTATGAACATTTAATTTACATACATTCTATACAAACAGGCACATATATTAGTAAAACCCAGATTAACTTAAAGAGCATATAAAAATATAAGATAGGACTTTTCTTTAAAATATAAAATGACAGATTTCACAAGTATAATTGCATTTATTTTATTGCTCATGATAAATTGAAAAACATTGAATTATTTAAAAAACCAAAGAAACTGGTTGCGCTTTCTGCGTCTCTCCTTTTACACCCAAATATATAAATAAAATAAAAATGGTAGGAAGGATATGGATGGGGAGGCATTTTCTTCAAAGAAATTTTATGATAAATCCCAAAAATACCCCATCTTCAATATAGCAAGTTAATTACATTATATATATATATATGTTAAAACGAAGATTTGCATGGGTTAAATATATAAAATACATATTTTGCGGGTTCATCCGTGTTAAAAAACTTTTAATATTAATATACTGACATTTCGACTTGGTCACACAAGCCATTCACAGATGTGACCAAGTCGAAACGTCAGTATATTAATATTAAAAGTTTTTAACACGGATAAACCTGCAAAATATGTATTTTATATATATATATATATAAACAAATAGAACAATTTCTCCACACCAGCACCTTCTTTATAGATTAACATATATGTTTCAAGATAGAAGAAAGAAATTTCAAGATAGAAGAAAGAAATCGTTTTATTTCTCTTTTGACAAAAGAAATTAAATAAATATAAAATTTAAGTTAGTATAATGGCGATCAATTAAAATGACAATTTACATGTAATCTAGAAACATTAAGAATGACCATTATACTTAAAGGGTAAAAAGAAGACATCATGATGAAAATATCAAAATATTGGATTATATAATTTAAAGCTATACACATACATACCATAACACCCATACCTGATTTAATACATGCACAAACTAAGCCCTAATTATAAGCTTAACATATCACTCTAGAGACCTTCATTTTTTATTCTTCAAAAGCCTATTTTGTTTATGGCTTATTGGAAAAAACTTAGAAAAAAATTGTAATACAAAGTGTTTAATTATTTGATTAACATTATTGTTTGGATGTTTGTGTATATTCCCTCCATTGTATTAGTAATTCATAATTATCATTTAAATATTTTAATTTGTCCTAATAAAATATTTACCATTAGTATAAACATTTCATTGTACATTCTTAAGTATAGTTCATTAGATTTTACTATTAAAAAAATGTTTTGAGAAATGTATAAATTACCTATGCCAATATGCTTGTTTAATATTCTGGGGAAAATTAATACATAAGATTAACTGACACAAAAGCAAATTTTCTAAAATATCTATTTAGTTATTTGCTGTGAAACCATGAGAGGTGTTGTGGTGGGAATCAGTGGATCTGAAACCTGGCACCCTCTTAAACAATTAAAAAACTAATTCCACCAGCAATTTGAATGTGAATAAAATATTAGGTCACTTAATCAGGAAATATATCTAATGATAAACATTACAATACACACACATATATATTGTAACAGTCAAAACATGTCTATCTCACTAACACACTGCAGAATTTAAACCCAGGACATAGAACTCAACACTAGGAGAGTTATCTCCCAGAAATCCCAAGTTTGAATCCAAAGTCCAAACTCCACAATGCCCTCTATGTGATAACCCATTTGATGCTACTAATAGTATAATTTCATGCCGGTGCCGGTGATCAGGGAGAAAACAAAAGACTCTAAATCTAAAATAGCCCTAGGTTAATTTAACAATAACTTATAGATGTGCCAAAGATAAGTTTAATGTACTATGTAATTTATATTGCACCCCGAATAAATAGAGAAAAAAAAGAAATAAATTTATAAATAAGATTTTAATGATTTCATAATAAAATAATTTAGCGATATAAATTAGATAGTTATATAATAAACAAACAAGATGGCTGATACCTCGTACTTGGGTTCATTTAGATAATGTGTCTAAAATATAGTGACACAGTAGGCATATGCGAGTCACGTAAAGTCTAATAGAGTGTGAAATATTCTAAAACATTTATATTTGGAGATTTAAATGGAGATTGAGAGTCACTCGTGAATAGATTATACGATTGAGTTACACTGAACGGATTTGAAATTCATTTGAATAGAATTCTTTTAATAAGTAAAGGGAAATATACGGTGGTGCTAGCGAGTATATGCTGAGAAGGGTGTAGTTTATGAGTATGTAACTTTAAAGGATGGCAAAAGGTCTTGGCATTGGATAAGCATTCTGCCTTTTATCTGGGATGTCTCTAGCCCACTCACAGCTCAAGCCTGGCCCACACCCAGGAGCTTCGTAACTGTGGGGACATACACAAAATAATTCCCATGTGCCATTTTAGCACAGGACTGGGAACTGCAGAGTAAAATATGGGGAGAACGGATTTGAATGATGATGACCTTTGCCAACAGGATTCCAGAACCCATGCATATTTACTAGCAACACAGCTTAATTTTCATAAGAATTAATAAAACAAAGGGCAATTCATTAAGGAACAGAAATAGCTCACTCTCGAATTTCATATTTAAATAGCCAGCAGACTCTCAACAAAACTTAAGATAAACAAATATTCATTTAACAAAATTTTATATGCAAAATATACTTTAAAACATATATGTAAGAGATACTTTTAAATAGAAACGATGGGGGGGGGAGGGAATGCGTGTTTGCAGTTTATAAACTAAGATGGCAACCATGCATCATTTAACTTCCCTTTGTAACTCGCATTAGTCTAAAGAAATTAATTATACATTTCATCATAACACATTGAAATTAGACATTTATAAATATAATAGAAAATCAACCCAAGCACAAATTCAGCATGCATTAGAAAAACATTTAAATAAATACATTTATAGAAAATACAAAATTGTTAGCTATAGCTTGAAGTTTTCCGAGATCTCGGGTTGATTTTAATTACCTTGTTCTTTAACTGTGTCCGTGGGCATTTCCAAACTTGTAGCAAAGTTCTTAAGTAAAGTTATGAGTTTCTTTAATTCATAGTTCCGCAGCAGCAGTTATTAGATTTTAGGAGCAGCATTTCATTGGGCTGGTTCAATAGGAGTGGATGATATGGTGACAGGACATCAGATTTTGAATGATGGATGGCTGAGGCACAGGATCCCAAGGAAAGACAACTGTTGCCCCATTACCCCAACATTCTGAGGTTAAACTATTTTAAAACTGGATTTACTGTCACGATCAGGTAGGTTAATTAATAACTCTGTCTAATTATCAATTAGAATCAATCAGCCCTATTTATATGCTCTCTCTGATTACAATCTTGCCCTGCGGTGATAAAATCCATTCTTTAATTATTACACATTTGAGAAACATGGACTGTTTGTAAACATTGTTTTATCTTATCAAATCTACTGGCACCAATATGATTAAAATTAGCTACTGTTGTTCTTTCCCCACCCTCACTGACTTAAAGAAAATGGCACGTTTTTGAATAACATTTTATAACACTTTACATTTATCAAACATTATTTCTGAATTTAATTTCCAGAAAATATTTCTCAGTGATATTATTTCTTAAAGGCAAATAATTATAACGAAATAACATCACAAATAAATCGATTCAAAAACAACTTTTAAATAAAATATTTTGATAAATTTTAAATATTATCGCAGTATGTGTGTAGATAAGAATATGTGACCTATTTTATTGTACAAACATATATACATAATATATACTTGACGGTTTGAAAATAAAACCATTTAAAACCAATTTAAATTATTATTAAACCCCAGGCACCGCATTATACATATAAATTTAGGCGGGATTTTGGTAAATATACTCAGTACATACACAATACAATGAAATTAGGGTTTTAAATAAGGCATGAGGGTAGGAGACAGGAAGGCAAGGTGAAACTAAGATTGGTAAGGCATATCTTACTGTTTCAATATATATATATATATAAAACTACAAAATTTTAAAAAATTCCTATATAAAATTGAAGAATAATATCCTCTGCTATAGCCAGCTTGGGCGTATTGCACCAACTTAAGTAGCAATATGTTAATATTTAAATAACACCCCCATGTGAATTACCTACTTTCCATATATTGTGAATATTAACACAATTACACTGTTTATTCAATACATTATTTGTACTATTTATAAAATAGGACTCCTTAATTTTTCTTTTCTTCAAATCATTTTCCATATGAAAAATAAAAAATCTATGAATAAATAGTATGGATAATAAATAGTACGGATAGTGCATTGAATAAAGTGTAATTGTGTTAATATTCACAATTTATGGAAAGTAGATAATTCACGTGGGGGCGTTACTGGTGTGAGAGTTTAATAATATTTAAATATTAACGTATTGCTACTTAAGATGGCAGAATACTCCGAAGCTGGCTTTAGCAGAGGATATTAATCTTCAATTTTATATAGGCATTTTTTAAAATTTGGTAGTTTTATTCTAGTGAATTGTTTTATTATACTTATATTATTTGATATTATATATATATATGTTCAAAAGATGGCGCTATACCAAAACCACCGAACAAGTGTAAGATTTGTTTACATAAATGAAAAAAGAGTCAGAAATTAACTACCTCTTTCATTTGCTCACCCCCAGATCAGCTGATTTCAAGCTGGTTTGCTCTCCTCAGTGGGGGATAGAGTATAGAAACTAGATCTAAACACTGACTCTCAAGTGTTTATGCAAAACGTTTCTATCAGATTGCAAGTGTGAATTTTTCAGACCGGTAAAGTCTTCAAACTCAGCTTAGCAAGCCAGATATTTATATGGGTCTGATCTCAGTTCAGAATCACCATATAATCAAAGTCTCTGCAATATATATCATTGCAAGAAAACTTTAAAGGTACATTTATGAAAAACAAAAACAAGTTAATCACGTAACCTGCTATCACTTGTTATTTATGTTCAAAAGATGGCGCTATACCAAAACCACCGAACAAGTGTAAGATTTGTTTACATAAACGAAAAAAGAGTCAGAAATTAACTACCTCTTTCATTTGCTCACCCCCAGATCAGCTGATTTCAAGCTGGTTTGCTCTCCTCAGTGGGGGATAGAGTATAGAAACTAGATCTAAACACTGACTCTCAAGTGTTTATGCAAAATCTTTCTATCAGATTGCAAGCGTGAATTTTTCAGACTGGTAAAGTCTTCAAACTCAGCTTAGCAAGCCAGATATTTATATGGGTCTGATCTCAGTTCAGAATCACCATATAATCAAAGTCTCTGCAATATATATCATTGCAAGAAAACTTTAAAGGTACATTTATGAAAAACAAAAACAAGTTAATCACGTAACCTGCTATCACTTGTTATTTATGTTCAAAAGATGGCGCTATACCAAAACCACCAAACAAGTGTAAGACTTGTTTACATAAACGAAAAAAGAGTCAGAAATTAACTACCTCTTTCATTTGCTCACCCCCAGATCAGCTGATTTCAAGCTGGTTTGCTCTCCTCAGTGGGGGATAGAGTATAGAAACTAGATCTAAACACTGACTCTCAAGTGTTTATGCAAAACGTTTCTATCAGATTGCAAGCGTGAATTTTTCAGACCGGTAAAGTCTTCAAACTCAGCTTAGCAAGCCAGATATTTATATGGGTCTGATCTCAGTTATATATATATATATATATATATATACTTATATAAACTCTGTTTCACATGTGTATGTATTCTAAGAGCTATTTTATCCTTCCCCCTGCAAAAAGGCAGATGTATATGAATGAAGTTGATATTATATTTTTAAAACAAAAATAAAGCAAAAAGTTTATAAATAAAATAAAAAAATCATTTTCTATAATTGAGAAAGAAAAAGAAACGATTATTGATTTTATAATTTTAGAGCTGGCATTTATTAAAAATAGTACATTTTAATTTTTGAAATGATGTTGTTGTACTAAATATAGTATTCACTTGAGGAAAAGTTATCAAATTGAAAAACTTGGCTTAATCCTCATGATTCCTTACTTATTCCACTAAAAGTAGTGTCCAATCCTTAAGAAGAGAAAAGCATTCGAGCTTAAATGAAAGCTGTATCAAATGTGCTTGCAGAATCAATTCGAGATTAGAGTATGAGTCTGAAATTTAGAGAGGATTCGGAAAGTAGTTAAAAATGTACGAAAAGTGAAAGAGTTAAAAAAGTTAAAAAGTTTTATCTAAGTGTTGCTTAACTATTTAATTGATCAGGGATTTTAGTAACCTCGGAACATAATATTTACAACCACACTGCTAATGATGAAAAAAGAAAGTATTAATAAGGAAATTATAAGAATGGAAGGCTAATACTATAACTTCATCTCTCAGTCCACAGTCATAAATCTCCAGACTTGTCGAATGAACATCATGGAAAGTAAATAATGCCATTTGGCTTAAATAAAATGACCTCTTTTTGAAATGCAGTATTAATCTGAAGTGAAGAAACCACCGGATAAAATAAGATAACAATTTCATGAAATATTCAATATTTATATGTGTTTATAAAAAACAAAAACAAAATGTCTTTCTTAAATTAAATTATGAATTGAAAATATGTTTTATTAGTGATAAATTATAGATATATAAATGTCTTGAATATCTACAATCAAAAGGTATTTTTAATAAGGCAAATCAGAAATGATTAATTTCTTATATGCAGATACATCTAAATTAAAATAAAATTAAAAAAAAACAATATTTATAACTATTTATATTACTAATATACCTAAAGTTATTGATGCATATAGGTTATATATATGTCTTATGAAATTGAAAATACCAAATAAATGCATTTGCAAGATGAATTGATATCTTGACAGATGGAAATACACATATTTTACCTGAATAATCAATTGAAATGCATACTAATATTTTACCTGAATAACCAATGGAAATACATACTTATATTTTACCTGAATAACCAATGGAAATACATACACTTATATTTTATTTGAATAACCAATGGAAATACATACACTTATATTTTACCCGAATAACCAATGGAAATACATACACTTATATTTTACCTGAATAACCAATGGAAATACATGCACTTATGTTTTACTTGAATAACCAATGGATATAAATGTACTTATATGATGGTTTCAAACCTGGATTTGGATAACAATGAATAGAAATATACTTATTATGTTTTGACTCACCTAAAATTAACTGGAATAATAGAAATGCTCTGGTCTGTAAAGAATTTTTTCATGCATGAGTTAATTTAAGCTGGATTACATGTGACAACTACATAAAAGACTACAAATCAGAATTAAGTGAAACTCTTAATTGAATTAAATGCTCAGTTATCTTCATTATCAGTTGTCTCATATATTGCACTTTTCTCTGTGAGTTAACTACATAATTAAAGATGTAAATTGTTAAAGAACTATTGAAAGGACTTTATTATACAACAAATTACATTCTTTAAGTGCTATTGTTGAAAGTACACCAAAAAAACACAATGGACCATAAATAAAATATTTATTTGAATTAAGTGAAACTCTGAATTAAATGCTATCAGTTATCTTCATTATTATCTCTGTTGTCTTCATATGTGACACTCTGTGAATTAACTAAATAATTAAAGATGTAAATTGTTAAAGAACTATTGAAAGAAGAACTTTATTATGCAACAAATTACAATCTTTAAGTGCTATTATTGGAAGTATACCAAAGAAACACAATGGACCGTAAATGAAATATTTATTTGAATTAAGTGAAACTCTGAGTTAAATGCTATCAGGTATCTTCTCTGGTGTCATCATATATTACACTCCTTTCTGTGAATTAACTAAATAACTAAAGTTGTAAATTGTTAAAGAACTTGCATTCTTTAATTCATATTGTACTATTACTGGATGTATACAAAGAGATGCAATGGACCGTCAATGAATAAAATAATTTAACTTAAGTGCATAAATGCACATTTATACTTGACTGGATTATGAATAGTTCACAAACCCAGAATTGCTTACATTATTTGTTTACTTACCTGTGATAAATTTAATGTTAATGAAGTACTATATAAATTATAAATGCTTACATGCATATTGATTGTGTATGAATAAAAACTTCTCATAATTGAATTGAAAATGAATCTTCACATGGATATGAAGAAACTTTATTAGAAGGACTTGCAAATGAATTGTTGTTAAATAAAATTCTTGTTACTTAAAATTAATTTTAATTTTCCAGTTGTTCATGTTGCATCACTTGTTATTCATTGCTTGGTCATGAGAATCTCATGCATCCTGAACTATGTCTGGCATAACTAGACCTAGGTAAGTCAGGTTGTAGTGAGATGGAACTCTAGTGGCGCCGTTTGGTAAACCAAACAGAAATTTGTAGATGCTTCCAGTCTCTATTATGCTACATCCTCTGATAAGCAGGAAATATTGTTGTAGGGGAGGGGATAACACTGCATTGGGGAATTCCAATCAATGGTTCCTCCCTGCAACATGCTCATCAGAAAATTGTTACAACCGATGTAATAAAGTGGTTGTATGGGGTCGGTTACAATATATATATATATATAATCATTAGAAACTAGTCAACATTTAGACAATCCCAATATAGATAACAATCAAGAATTTCAATCTATATTGTACTATATTTTTGGTATAATTGAATTGGCATTTTAGAGTTAAAATATTAAATTTCTAAGAATGATAAAATATATATTTTTATAAATTCCATTTGTGTAGATACAATGTTAATTATATTTTCTATAGCAACATAAAAAAAGAGAATAGAAAAAAATTACCATTTATCATCAAGAAATTAAAATTACTTAAATTGAAATTACATCATTCTTTTGCCTCTAATTAAAGATGGACTCTGAATGAAGAAAAGATAATTTTGAAAACAAAAAATAGAAATGTATAAATAGGTAAAAGTTAAAATGGGGATAAAAATAAAACAATAGCTGTAAACAGGATATGCACCATTGACACAAATTAGGGGGGTATAAAAGAAGGGACCACACTGAGTAGGCATCTTTATCCTTGTGTTCTGTGTGGTACCAGATAGCAATTTGCTTAAATTGTATTTTCTCTATGGAGCCACTATAAGATGTCTCATTATATTCTCAGCAGTGGATTATACTGTTATCTAATGTGTGAGTAGAGAGGAGTGTGTTCGCTGACTCTTTCTTCATGGAGTCTCAATAATGCCATGATTGAATCCCATGCCTATCTGAAGCTTATAACCCTGGACTGTATACCAAGATTCTGTAAGAAGGCTACATGATGGATGTCACTAAGGATAAAAACATGCATAGTAATTTGCTCAGTGATAGAAATAAGTAATGGTAAAAAACTTTCTTCTGTGTGTCAAATGTGATCACATTCTGAGAATTATAGTACTGTTAAAATGCTGTAATAAATCTGAATAAAAACTGAATTAATATAACTTCTGAGAGCAGCAAGAATTGATTTTCAAAAAACAAAGTAATTTGATATGACAGATACAAATATTCATCATTGTGAGAATTGAGTTGCATATTATATTTAAATGGTTTACATTTTTATTCTCTTACTTATTATTCCTAATAAATTTGTGTTAGAATTAGAAAATTAATAAATCATAGAAATAGAATTATATTTAATTTAATTATTATAGAACTATTAGTTAAATTGTTCTAAGTTTACCTAATATAAATGCCAATACTTTATCATAAATTACAATTCTCCACAGACAGTAATTAAATATACAATCTCGATTACATATATAGGAAGGGACGAGCCAGTAGATTTGCATATAGAATTCTGGTGCCTACTAAATAATTAAAAAACTTGTTCTTCTCTGACTATTATTAAACTTAATTATAATAAACTGGGATTGATTGACCAGAAAATATAGTTACATTATTGAGAATCCCTGACATATCCAAATAAATAAATTATCAGCTGCGGCATAACTTGATCAATAAATATGGAGAAATTAAATTATATAAGCTCTAATTTACCAATAAATGGTACAATGGCAGCCCAGACATGAGACTTGAAACTCATAATCTGAGAGTAAGAGTGGGAAGATATAAAAGTAGTTTTGTTAAAATAAAATCTTAATGCAGGATTGTATGGCAATACGTAAATCCCAAACTAGGTCTGAAATAGAGATTCAGAAATTACAGAATGAATGTAGAGATATTTGGATATGGTACTAAAATATACCTGAAGTAAAGAATGGACCCCAGCTAAATGTAGAATGAAATTTGAAAAAAAAAAAACCAAGAAGTTAGTCCACATAGTAGTAATATATAGAAGATGATTCTTTCGATAACAACGAAAATATAGAAAATATCATAAATGATTCTAAGTTTATCAATAGACTATATGATAATAAAGTTGGTAAAATAAATAAATGTTTAATTCCACAAAAGTTTTGAATTATTTATTAAAGGTTATTAACCCAGATACTTACTAGTTGTAAAGAGGAAGTAATTTTATATAGGATTAAGGTGAAGAGAGAAAAATGTTCAGATTTAATAAGAGGGTTAAAACTCAAAATTAAATGGTTTCGTATGCTTTATTAGGTAAGAATGTAAGACGCTATAAATTTATTACCGATGAAAGATATTATTTTACTAGAAAACATGCTTGGAAAATATTTGAAAAATATTTCAAATAGTGAAAAAGTTTGATTCATCTCATTCTATAAATAATGATAACGGAACTTAGAAATTGAAGCATTTTATCTACATATACATAATATGAATTTTGTTTAATTCAAAAATATTGAGTATGAGTATAGGTATAATTACCAAGTGTAAAATATTAGAGAAAGATATAAATAGTTACGGACATATTTATAATAATTACATTGTAAATTAATGAACTATACAGGCTTAAACCTGCATATATATTCTGCCCTGAAAACGTGTGTAGCTCCACTACACATCAGGCCAATCACGTTGAGGGCCATAATCTAACTGCCCCGTTCCCGCATCTCCACTTCCCCCAAAATAAATATAATATAGTGAAAATCACCTAACTGGGTTCTAGCTCTAATAATTAATGAAATATTCAATTAAATGCTTTACTAGCTCAAGTTTCTTAAAATTAACTTAGGTTCTGTTTTAAACTAACTCAAATAAATATTCAGGAATTCATGAGACTAGAAGTGGAAATACTGGTGACAAGGTAGATTACATTGAGACAATATCCCACAGGATACCACCTCAATGGCATAAGAACACTATCCCCCTTATACTACTATTACACATAATAACTACATAGTATTCTTATGACTTCTGCAACTTCTAATCACTAAGACTCATTTAACAATTAAAGTATTAATCTTTTATCTCTCATAATAATAATAGTAATCATCTAGCTCAAATGAAATAATCTCAGGTTCTTAAATTTATTCACATGTTAATAACATATGGTAGCAAAATATGATAAGGGATTTTATGTCATAATCTACTACTCTGAAATTAGATTAATAATAAAACAATAATAATCACAATCTTCATTGCTTAATCCAACTAGTACAGCTTTTCTTTCATCGCAAATTTATAACCGTAATAAATTAGTTAATAATCTAATATCCCCTTTTTTATCTTTAAGTAATAAAATAAATTAATAAGTGGCAGTGTTTAGATAATCTGATAAATAAAGCAAGTGGCAACTAATAGCATATAATTTAGCAAAATATTATGATAATGGATTGATGACCAGTAACGCAATGCAATTTTATAATTATTTAATTACAAGAACATCAATAAATATTTAAGATTAAACATACTTCTCTATTTATCTTTTGTGCAAACAATCATATACTTAGTTTAATGGTTGTGAACATACCCTGTGAATTCATGCAATGATGTAGAGAAAACAAAACTCAGACACAAGTTTTAATAAACAAATTTTAAAATTTTATTAACATCAATAAAAAATAAATAAAACAAACAAATCCATCTACATCTATTTACAAGGGATATCCTCATTTTTCTTTACATTACAATAGCTGAATGATACACATTTATATTTCTTTTATCGTTAATTAAACTTATTATGCCTTTTAAAAGTTATTTATTTATTTCTCATTAGGTTTATCATATCACTTATTTTAACTATTTTATGGGTAACACCATTCTTTACCTTTTAATATTAAAGTTACTGTATTATAAATTATCTATGTGGATAAACATCATTTATAACATCATAATTTTACAATCAATATGGTTTTTAAAAGAAAATTACATCTTCTTGTAACTTTATATAAGTCACTCCACATATTATTCAAATATTATTATTACTTTTAACGTTTGTTCTCCAATGCTCGTAAACTATAATATGTTTATTCCATAAGCCATACTCATGTATAATACTATAACACGGGTTTAATTATCACCTGTTACAGTTTCACATATACTATAATTATCGAATGTTATTGTATTTTTTAAATATGCAATACTTATATTTTTTAAAATATAATTATCAATAAGAAAACGTGAAATTATATTTAATATTTCTATTTGGATATACTTTTATAAAATTATAGTTCATTTCTTAAAAAAGAATTAAAATAATTCTCTAACTCCTTCCCTTCTTAGGATATCTGCATCTTTCTTTCAATAATCATAATCTACTCTTCGTTAATACTTAACTATTCTTATTCCAAATAATAGCATGACATACATTCTAAAATATCTATTGTTTCCCTTTTAATAGACGTATCATATAACTATGTAGTTGCAAGAAATACAGATAAAGATAGCGAAAGATGTATAGGATATCGGGAAGATAGATAGATAACTTATCCGCAATATACTTCAAAAATGTATGGAACAGTGTGAATAGGTCTGTCATTCATTGTCTAATAACCTTGGCGATAAGTATGATGTGGCAGCTATTTACTCAGCTTTACCAAACATCTAGTACGACTCACAAGAAATATATAAAATACCACTGTCCAAGACAACATGTGTACCAGTCGTAGGGCTTTGTTAACTACGCTGATTAACATCTAAAACTACTTATTATTTCACTCCCTGTAGCATCCTAGTTTTAATACATCCTCTTGGTTTCCGAATCACCACGTACTACCAAGTCACTACCCAAACTATCTCTCGAGATTTTTACTGTATCCAACATCGATAAAATACTAACTACTTTTTAAAACAATAAACAAAATTCGCTAATATAAAACATTTCCCTATTCCATAAGAACAATTTGTCTTGCTTTATTACACTGTAGGTTCAACATCTACGTTTTGTTAAAATAACATTTAAATATCCCAATTGGAAAATTAACAGAAAATATCACATAACCATCGGTTATATTGAACTATATTAATAACACATAAAATGATTATTGTATGCATATTTTTTAAAAATCTAATCACATCTCAAAGTGTTTTAGAGTGTTGTTTTCAAAATGCGTTTTACAACAATAATAACAATAAAACTTTTGCGCTACATTCATTCGATTCTCAGCTGATCTAAATAAATAAAACATACATTATATATCATTAATAATTATAAATGTTACCAAAAACAATCTTTATCTTCCTATCAGAGTTCGTAGTAGGCTTCTTTCTCTTCGAGCATCACAAATATACAAATTTCCACATACATACAATTTTATTTTAAAATTCAAAATCAAAACATATTATTTCATATAATGTTACATTACGAATTAATGTATTTTGTTTTCCCTATCGCTATCTAAAACTTAATGTTTAACTTAGATTAGTAAAGAAAATAATTCAAACCATAATCACATATTTTTCTGACGGTAAATCTTGGTTAGTCCCATAATATTTATTATTTCTTCTTTTGTCCGAATGTTCTCCTTTCTGCTTATTAAAGTTTTAAATAAATTAGTTCATTTAATAAACTGTTTAGACGATCTTTAGTTTTAGTGTTTAATCCAAAATTATTAGAAAACATTTTATTTAGTTATTCCACGAAGCTTTTTAATGTTCTGGCGAATATTACCTCGGCGCATTAATGCATCATTATTTCTAGTTAAACTACAATTATTTAATAATTACGGTACCAATTGCGTTTTCCATGGATCCAATATTTTATATTTCTCTTCTGTAAATTTTTTTTTTTTTCTTTAGGCAAGTGTTTTCCTTGGTAAACTTCACTTTCATTCATTATTATTTTATATACACTACTTCCGATCTTTAACTATTTTCTAGAGTATTTTCTCAAGTCATCTTAAAGAAAGCAATTCAAACTATTTCAATATTAGAATTCATTTTGTCCATTTATTCTTATACGAATAATACTTATTTTTATTTTCCATTATCTTCATTAACTTTGTGCACAATGTCCTTTCATTGATTTTATACGCATGAAAACAGCTTTCATAGTGATACGCTATATAAACTATATCAATGAATAACATTAACATATTTGGAATATTATAAAATTTACAACTTGGTTTTAAGAATCTATCCATTTTCTATTGAAAACTCCGATTATATTTCGATAGAATCCACTGGCAGGTTACTGTAAAGTTAGTGAAACATTACTATGAAAAACTTTTTTTTAAAACATATTATTCTAAGATTCTCTTCGGATGATTTTTAAATTGTCAGTTGGTTTCTTTCAAAGATGTCTTCGGATGATTTTTAAATTGTCAGTTGGTTTCTTTCAAAGATATTATTAAAATTATAATAAAATTGACTAATAAATTGAAGAAGAAAAAATTTTTTTAGAGAGCTTAAAATTTTACCTCTGCTCTGGAGTCAACACATTTTTGTTCTCCCCCGTTTATACAATTAGTTGGCGCGATTTTGGTTGTCTGCCAAGATCTATTTTTTTATTGGTCAATCCCTACTTGGATTTATAAACAATTTCTAAAGTTTTAAAATCATGACGTAATAGACTTAAATGTTAACTCATTATTATTTTTAAATCAATTATTATCTATTACAATTTAACTACCTTTAAAACAATTTTGAAACAATAATTAATAAAGGTGTATACTACTTATTTTTATTATGATGTGTGACAATTCCATCCACTTCTATAATATACTATTTAAATATTTTAATTATTAGTATTAATTTAAACCGGTGCTTATACATAGAATATTCCAGACAGTCACATAGTCATTTCCGGTGTTTAGTCTAATTTTATCTGTCTTAATAAATTTGCTATTTATATTATATAAAATAATTATATAAAATTTTGAAAAACAATTTAGAAAAATATAGAATTAGATACAATTCTCACCATCACAATATTTACTATTAAATATATCATATTAATCTTTTACTGCTTAATATAATCTATAATTTTAAATACTATATAATATTAATTTTAAAATTTTTTAGTAATTGACCATTTATAACCATCATTGACCTATAGAAAAAGGCACAATATATATATATGAGATTCGAACTCAGACTTTCACGCGACCCTTAACTCTCATATTGCTGACCCCCCTGACATTTATGATTTTATATGATATAAAAATTCCATATTTATAAGAAATCAAGAAATTGAGAATATTATTAGTAATATAAAGGATTATTTTAAGACGTCAGTAGAATTGTTTTATAAATTTATGATTCGATTTTAATCTTATAGATTAAATAAATATGATGTATTTTATATGATATAATTAAATTATGCATTCTAAACATAAGAAGTTGTTATAATTAAAAAGGAGAAATAACCATAATATTATTGTGAATTAAATGATCATTGCTCTTTGTATTTACTCCAAGAAAATAATTATATCAGTTTACAAAAATTAGTTAGTTCATTTATTAATAAATCTAAATTGTTAAGTTTATAATTACCTATAATGCAAGCTTTTTAAAGCCCATGTTGCGTTCTTAGTAGATGTATATGTATTATTTTATATTAAATAAATAATATAATATAAAACAACCGACTTATTCAATATATAGTAGTTAGTAAATATTAAAATAATAAATAGTATATTAATTTCACAGCAAAAGAAATTAAAACTATAAGGATAAACATTAAGTTTGTATTTAGTGAAGTAGCCAACGATTTATTTTATCAATAAACCATAATTTGAGATATTGCCTAAAAAATAATATAAAATTAGTCATACGTCCCAATCTATAGTAATTTCAGTTAAACGAATAAAATGAGGCATATTGAAACTTTATTTTTCTTAAAAGAATAATTTACTATTCAATATAAATCTAAACTTAGTATTTGTAACGTTAGTAAATATAAAATATTATTATATATATATTCTTAGTTTTATAAGATAGTTCATAAAAAACTTTATAACCATGAAAGAAAAAAAAAAATTCTATTATATTAAATTGCATTGAAAAGCGTTTATATAATGTGTATATAGTATTTTTTATACGAAAAATTTTACTAGAGAGGAAAACAAATGTGATAGTTACTTACTATCTCTAAATTAATAGTAATAAGCATAACTTCAAAATCTTTATTGGCTTATTGTTAATACCATTATTATTATTATTGTTACTATTAAAGTAATATTAATATATAGATTCTAGCTACCTTATAAAACAAAATCCAAGATATTCTCAGTATTTTTTTAATAACGTTTGAAACTCTAGTAGCAAATTTTAAAAATCGTTTTCCTATTTAATTTTACGCGCGCATAAAGTATATTATTAATATAAATAAGGCAATATTTATATTAGTGTACACTTAATGGTAAAATGATTTACAATAGTGACATAAAACTTTTAATGAAATATTTGAATGCGTATGTGCATATAGGGATATTTACGTTTGTTTGATATACTTTAAATTTAAAGGAGGACTATCTTAAAATATTTTGGCAAAGTTATTTTAAATCTGAAGTAAAATCTAAATTATTGTATATCTCAAAATTGATATTTATAAAAGCAATTTTTTTTCTTACATTTATCGACAATAAGCTTATTTTAAAGATCGTAAATAATATACAAGTATAAAAAATAAATACATTTGCTAATTTTTAGTTATCTTTTGAAAAGTTAGAGATATTCAAATGTGTGTGTATATAAAAAAATTCAATGAAAACATTTTGTCTATCAACAATACTTTTTTTAATTGTTATTCTTTAAACTTAATATTTTTCAAAGATGAGAAATTATTAAACAAACAAAAAAAATGAAACGCTATTCTTGAATGCTTTATTTTCTATCATTAATTGTCTGAAATAAATAAAACGAATTAATAATAAAACAATAATACTATTTGGATCTCATGAGTTTGTCATAAAGTCTATCATATATAAAAATTTAATATAAATTTTTAAAAGTTTCATTTTCTTTTTTATATATATAAATCAAAGCGTTAACCGGGAAGCAACCCGATCCGACTGCTTAGAAGGCAGCTACGCTAAATGATAGCCACCAACGCGTTTCATTTTCTTGGTATCCATTTTACTATTCAATAACATAGCATCTAATGGTATTATTTGTTGATTGAAATTATTATTATTTGGATTGGTCTCCCACTATTTTATGCATTGTTTCCATAGTAGAATAATTGTAAAATGACTTATTAGACAAAAGAGAGAGGCATAACTATAAATCCCACAGATCCACCTGTTGAGAAAGGAGATAAAAATTTTCCCTTTCTTCCTTTTGTTTAGCATTTCATAAGTTTCTTGTTTAATTATAATTCTTCAACAGAAACATTTCTGCTACTATTCAATTCCGGAGACATTTGTTCTATTCAATATTTCTACTCCACTTTTCTCATAAATCATACTACTAATTTTATATATACATATTTCTGTAATCCAGCATAGAATTCTATTAGATAAAACAAATTATTGTAATTAAAAATAACAAACAATATTTTATTCATTAATTTTTTTTTAGATAATATTGCTTAATTAAATGATTTACCTTTCTTTAATTTATTCGTCACCATGATTAATCATTGATACTATTAATATATTTTTTATAATAAAACAAATATATTGATTTGTGAGCGTTCGTACACATTTATTTCATAATCATATATATATATACTTTCATTCTTCACATAAGTTATATATCCATAGTCAAGATAAAGTGGTCCTTAATTACTTTTAACAGCTATTATTTATTTTTATAACAGAATTATATGAAATAATCATCTTTTAATTAAACAATCTGACGTTTATTTTGTTTCCGATAATTTTTTATTTATTCAGTATTATTCTTTAAAAACCTCATCTTAAATTAGTTGTTACAATTAGCAAAGAATCTATATATATATATTTTAGATTTTTATAAAATATTTTAAACTTATTTTCTTCACCTAAAATGCTATGATTGAATAAAGACTATAATAAAATCTCTTATTAGCTTCAAGTAAATTCTTTTCTAATTCAAACCCAAACCTAATTAGATATTAAATGATTTAACATTTGCTTATTCATTATAATATTTACTATATAAAATAAAACATATATAATAAATAATATTAATTCTAACATTTATATTTTTTTAAATCTATGCATATTTTAAAATTTAATTATTATTATTACGCTAATATTTGTGTAACAATTTAAGTAAATGTATGCATGAATATACGTTAGAACATGATATATACAGTAAGTCCCCTAGTTATTATGTATCGTTTTTGGAATATAGATCTTTATCTATGCATATGATAAAAAACCCTACTTACATACATTCGTAATTGATTTTTTTTCTAAAGAAAGATAAACTTTGGAATTTAGAAAAATAATTAAAAGTATATTTTAGAGAACAATAAAAACATATATAAAATGCAGTAAATCTTCCCTTCTCTCTGACATTGATTACTTTTATTTCCAAGATTGTTACAAACTATCTTGATTACTGCTTATTTTTAAATGTAGTTTGTGCGCGATTATGTTACATATATACTGTATATATTTCTGTTTTGGTGAATTTTTTTCATTCTTATTAATTGAAAACATGAGTGAGAAACAAAAAACTGCAGTGTTGATACAACTAAAAAGAAATCAAGATCTCATAAAACCCAAAGAACAGAGACAAAAGTGGATATAATTAGACCTTCTGAAAATGGTGAATCTTTTGCTTCAATCAGACTTTCATGTAATTTAAACCGATCAACAATATATATATAATTGTGAAAAACAAATACAAAATTAAGGAATATATTAAAAAAACGTGGAAATATATCTTCAAACATTGTTTCAAAAAGTCATGGCAGAGTAATGGATGAATTAGAGAAATCTTTGGTTTTATGGATTGAAGATCAACATCAAAAAGACATCCCAGTGAATTTATCAATTATTCAAGCTAAGGCTTTTAGTTTACATGAAGATTGGAAGAAAAAAATTAAAAGAAGACTCTGCTGTTGAATTTGTAGCAAGCAATTGCAGGTTTCTCAAATTTAAAATGAGATATTCTTTAAATATTAAATGTACTAGGCAAGGTGAGTGTAGATAAGAAAGCTGCCATTGAATTTATTTCCACTTTCTCTAATATCATTAAAGATGGAGCTTATTTTCCATACCTAATCTTCAAGGTAGATGAAGCAGGATTATTTTGGAAAAAGATGCCTGCACATACATATCTAGCAAAGGAAGAATCAGTTGCACCTGGGCAAAAACCTTCTAAAACAGATTAACATTGCTTTTTGGAGGTAATTTAGCTGGTGATTTTAAATTGAAGCCAATGCTAATTTATCAGACAGAAAATCCTAGATCATTGAAAGGAAAAAATAAAAGAATGCGTCCAGCCATTTGGAAATCAAATCCCAAAGCTTGGGCTACTGCACAGCTTCTTCAAGATTGGTTCTCACATCATTTTGTGCCTTCTGTTAATATTGTAGTGAGAATAATTTACCATTTAAAATCCTATTTCTCTTAGACAATTCTTCTAGATATCCAAAATCCCTGCAAAATTTATATATAGAAGTTAATGTTATGTTTATCCCTCCCAATACTACAAGTGAAATACAATCTATGGTCCAAACTGTGATAGCTTCTTTTAAGCATATGAGAAGATTACTGACTCAAGAAATGAAGGCAATTGCCAAGAAAGATGGATTAAGATATTTTTGGAAAACTATAATATATGGAATGCAATAAATATTATTGCGGATGCATGGACTAAAATAAGAGAGTCAACAATGAAAGATTGTTGGAAAAAATATGTCCACAAATAATGAATGCTTTTATGGACATTGAAAAAACTCCTGAAGATATCACAATTGAAATAATCAATATAATGAATGAATTAAATTTAAATGTTACTGATGAAGATATTGATGAGTTAATGCAATCTCACTTGGAAGAAAATGTTTATAAGATATTTATAAAAGAAGTAATCCAAGATCTTGTAAAATAAAATAAAGAATTGACTTAAATTTTAAATAATTTAATTTTATAAATATTTAATTAATTATAAAAAAAGTTTTCTTTTTATAATCACATGCACTGCCAAGTGGGTTGCAGCTCTAATGGAATACAAATCAACTCAAACATTTGAAATCTATAGCTTTATAAAGTTAAATAGCTACAAATATATATATTAGGTAACTAACATATTCATATTGGTTTTAAAAGGATTTGAAAGAAGTAGGTTGTTAATAATTAGATGAGCAAACTAATGATTTAGGGAAAAGAAGTAATTTTATTATAATTTGATGCATTCTGGCGCAATTTATTCTAATATGTTTTAGTTGACTTTTCATCATGACCTTAAAAATTTCTTACAACATCTGAAAATAATGTAGCTTCATATACCAATAAATCACATTGCTTCGTTAAATTTTTTTTTTTTGTCAAAAGCTTATAAAGGATGCTAATTTTATGTTTAGTAGATGCTAACCACATAAAAAATTGACAAAACGATGCTAACCGATCATTTTCGTTTTTATTTATAATGAAAATAATACCAGTTCTTTAATAATGATATATGTTTAAAAAAATAAAAATAATTTAATGTTTACGAGTCTTTTCAGAACACAACATGAGAGGAAAATGAATGAAAAGCCTTATCTTTATTTATTTTCATAAATAAAAGTAATATATATTTTAAAAAGAGAACAATAAAGTAAAATAATATGTCTATGAAAACTGAAATTAAAATAATTTATTTAGATAACAAAACTAAAATTAATATACTTAGAAACAAAAAAAAAATATTGAAAAGCATTGTGGAGAATAAAAAATTCCACAAACGAGAAAAATAAGCAAATGGTTTATGGGAAAGAATGTTTTATACATATATTCTTTTCTAATAGTAAGTACACACAATGGTCATAGTTTTGACAAGGGCCCGAATTAACGCTATAAACGAACTAGCCACAGTGATTGTTTTCTATATATATTCCCAAATATTGAAATTTAAATATTATGTTTGTTTTATAAATATTATTTTAAACAATTTATGTGAAAAAAAAAAAGAAAATGCTCCGATTTGCATTTTTCTATCAACTTACTTGCTTGGATGGCGATTTTATCAACGGATCATATGGCTAAAATTGTTCTTTTTATAATGTTGACATTCTTTCAGATATTATATCTTAATGTTTTTATTTTTCCTCACAAAATTCATGACTCTAATAGAGTTTCAAAATGGTGCCATTTATAAATTTTATCCTATATTTTTCTGAACTAGTTGATAAAACGTTTATTTTTATGTTTCAGATAATACTGCATCTTGGCTGTGGAAAATATATACTACTATATATATGTGTGTTTTTACGTCTTTATTAAGTTCAAAATACATTTTAATCAACTAACTACATATTAAATTATGCCATTGGCCATCACTAGTTTGAAAATTCATTTTTTCCATTTCACCACATTCTGAACCAGGTAAACAGCAAACACCAGACATTAGGTTTTGGAAACATTCTTCTTTAGTTTGACACTGTAAATAGAAAGGATAGAAAATCATTGCAAATTCGTAACATCTTAGGTTTTAATCTGATGAAAAATAAAAATATTTTAAAGAAAGTACAAATAAAATGTTTTGATAATTAATTATTATATACAGAGTAATTAAAGGGGATGAACGCAGATTTTCTAGCTCTCTTAGGTCATTCACTCAATTTTATATAACCGATACATATAACCGCATACATGTGAAAAAGAAAATTTATCTCCAATATATGTATTTCATGCTGACTAATCAGTGGAGCATGAAATATATATATATATTGGAGATCATTTCTCTTTTTCACATGTATGTGGTCATATGTATAGGTTATATAAAATGGAATGTATGACTGAAGGGAGCTTGAAAGTCTGTGTTAAAATACTCTTTAATTACAGCTCTTTTAAATTATATACACTATACTTGTATTATTCAAATATTATACATAGAGTACTATGTATCTTTTATATTTTATTAATTATAAAGAAAATTAATTTTTGCATGTATTTATTTTTTATATATTACTTTACAAATACCAAGCTACTACCCACCTATCCATCACCTTCCTCCGTCTCTCTTTAAACTGAAATAACACATTTAAAAGCTATGTAGAAATAACATTCATTCATTATTAAACATAAAAAGTAGAATGGACCATTTATTCTTTAAGATTTCAAAACATTCATTTATTGTCTTTGAAGTAAAAGAGTGAAATTTATGTATTAGCCTAATTTAAATACTATTTATAGCATTAGTAAATTCATCACCATTATCATCAACCATTATCAATCCACTGCAGGATGAAGGTCTCTTCAAGTTCAATCCATCTTCTCTGACCTTTAGCTTCTCTTCCCTGCATCACCTCTGCACACTTTCTTATTTCATCCATCCATCTCACATATGATCTCTTTCTGGGTCTTTTACATTCTCTTGGAATCCAGTTTAAGATTTTAATTGTCCATCTATTATAATCTCTTCTAGAAATTTGTTCAGTCCAACTCCAGTTCAGTCTTTTAATTTTTTCAATAAGGTCATAACACCTGTTTGTTCCCTTACCCATATATTGTGTTTTCGATCTCTTCTTGTTATTCTCAAAATGCATCTTTCCATACATTTTTGTGTAGTCTGAAGTCTCTGTATTGCTCTTCTATTAAGTGTCCAAGTCTTAGATTCATAAGTAAAAATTGGTAAAACACAGTTATTAAAAACCTTCCTTTTCAAACACATAGGCATATTTTCTTTTAGTATCAAGTTATTTCTACCAAAAGCACTCCAACCAAGTATAATTATATGATTAATTTCATCCATTATGTTTCCATCTGTATTAATAATCTGTCCAAGGTATTTGTAACTGTTAACTTCTTCTAATGCATCATAATCAATCTTTATTTTTATATTTTGAGAAAATCGATTAAACATTACTTTAATCTTTTTAACATTTATCTTCAGTTCTACTTTCCTACTTTTATCTGATAACTCCTGCAACATTTCCTGCAGCTCTAAAGCATTATTTGAAAAAACAACTACATCATCTGCAAAATGTAAATGACTTAAATAATCTCCATTTACTTTCACTTCTTTAGCTTCCCATTTTAATTCACAAAATACTTCTTGCAGCACTGCTGTAAAAAGTTTTGGAGATATGGAGTCACCCTGTTTTACACCCTTCTCAATGTTGACATTCCTACTATCATTATATAATCTAATTGCTGCTGTTGAATTTTTATAAATATTCATTAAAATATGACAATATCCTAGATCTATACCTTGATGATCCAATGCTTTAATCACTGAAGAAATGTTTATAGAATCAAATGCCTTTTCATAATCTACAAATGTAAAGCATAATGGCAACTCATATTCATTTGTCTTTTCTATAACTTCTCTCAATACCTGGATATGATCTACTGTACTAAAACCACTTTTATATCCAGCTTGCTCTCTTGGTTGGTGGAAATCCAATGTTCTCTGTAGACGAGTTGTAATTATACTGGTAAAAAGTTTGTATAAAACTGATAAAAGTTTGATAAGCCTGTAATTTGTAATATCTTCTTTATCATCTTTTTAAAATATTAATATTAAGACTGCATTCTTCCAATCATTTAGTACATCTTTATCATTTAGACATTTGGTATATAACTTTGCTAATTTTTTTTCTATTTTTTCACCTGCTTCTTTTAATATATCAATTATAATTCCATCATTACCTGGAACCTTTTCTTTCTTAATACATTTAATTGCATGTCTCACTTCTTCTTTTAAAATTCTGGGCAATTCGGAAGATGTAATAGATATAGAAGGTACTTGTTCTTTATTACTATATAATTTTTGATAAAAGACTTCTACCCATTTCATGATGTCATCTCTCTTTTTAATAATAATTCCATCTTTTTTTTTATTGCAGATATAAATTTCCTACTAATACAACAATGTTGTTTTACACTCTTGAGACGTTTATTCTCTTCTACAGCTTTCCTTGCTAGTTCAAAGTTATACTTTCTTATATCATATTCAACTCTTTTCCACACTATTTTACAAAATTCGAGATATTCAATCCTTTTTAATGCATCACTTTTGTATATCTTCATATTCCTTTATTTTTTTCATAAATTCTTTAGTCTCAGTAGAAATTTTATTGGTCAATTGGTGCTTTTTTCTACCAGCTATCTTTGTTGGAGTTTTTAAAAGTGTATAAGTTATTTTCATATTAATTTCATTCAAATCTGAATCATGTTCAAAATCTACTAATACTTGAAACCGATTTGTAAATTCTAATTTAAATTCATTAGAATATTTCTGGAGATTAGGAATATGAACTGTAAATATTGTTTTTCTTAATCTCTAATCTTGCATTAGCACATATCTTACATCTTACTAATCGATGATCACTTCCTGTGTTAAATTTATTAAGAACATTACAATCTTAAAATATATTGAACCGGATTGAAATCTGATTCAATGGTGATATTACAAAAAAAAAAAAACTTAAGTTTTTTAATTTTCACTAAACTTAATTTTTGTTAAATCTTATTTAATGTTTAAATTTTTATTATTATTTAAAAAGAATACATGTATCAAAATAAACACGCATTTCTCATCACAATGAGAATTTGTTGGACATAAACCTGAATTATCTGTATTTGGTGTTTTCCATTAAGTTGAATAACTAATCAATTAAATTCTTAAATTGATCTCTATCATTTATTTAAATCCATTAAACATTTTTTAAAATATATGTTTTACTTTATTTCACTTTTTAACTTTTATAAGATTATTTTTCTAAACAAACTAAGTCTATTTTTATACGTTAGGTTTTTTTAAATAGTATTTTAAAAATCAGATTTAATATTTCACATTAATTATCTTTATTTTTATCTCGTGATAGCCAATATAATATTTATAAATTTTATAATAGAATTTTAGAACAGTTTTGCAACTTTACTATAAAACTTACAAGCATGTGTGTACATATGTCTATCTATCATCTGTTTTACAACACAGATACAAACGCTTGTAATATCTAAAAATAAACTAACAATTTAATTTTTTAAAATAAATGTTTTTAAAATAAATAATATATTATAGCAACTTTAAAATAATAATTCGATATTATTAAAATCAAATATTAATCTTCTATTATATACTATTAACAATTAAAATATTTATATTCACTTATTAAATATTAATCTTTATCAACAATAAATATATGCATTTAATTTTAACTTGTCTTTTTTAAACTTTTAGCTTTAAACATTTATTTACAAAACTTATTAATGCAGTATTAATCATGGCCAGTTTTCCCAACCATATAATATTATCACTTTTTATTGAAACGTCTCTCTCAAACATTAGCACAATTTCACATATCAAATATTCATAGATTACTTTAATTAAACTTTTTGAAAGATTATCATAAATAAAATCAACATCATATAGCTAAATATACCTTAAATTTAAAATTTTTAATAAATTGATATAACAATTCATGGTGACCCATACAAAAGGGCACATATCCTCCTCCTTCGGATAAAATTTTAAATTAACCATCTACCTTCATCTTCTTTAATCTACAATTATCATCTCCATTTTCTTATCATTGAATATCATAATAAATCACTTTAACATGAAATTTTATAAAGCATTGGAACATCACATTAAAATCTCAACCAGAAAAACACTTTTAAATGAAATTATCATAATTTTTGTTACTTTATAAAACTAAGTCTCACTTTTCCTTTATTTATATTTTTAATTAGGTTAATTTTATTTCCCTAATCTTACTATGAAATATCAAGTTTTAAATCCCTTTAAATAACACCTTTTATACAAACTAAACTGTGAACACATATTTCTGTAATTAACACTACCTTTTGACTCACATCTTGCATTTCACTTTTAAACTTGTTGCTAGTTTCATTAGCAATTTTTAATAAATCATCATCCAATAAATCTAGACACTTTTCATCTAAAGAGATTAACTTTATCCCTGAAGATTTATTAATTTTATGATCATTACTACCATATTCATGAAAATTCTTAAATTCACCCATAACTCTTTTCATAAATTGACCTTTCATAAGATCTATTCACTCTTATCATATTATTCATCAATATAAAATATTCCTTAGGTTCTCTCAATATTCTTCTATATAATTCATTCCCTTTATCACTTACTTTAACATACTATCTATTCTCATTTATTTCTCCCTTAGTCATTATAATGAGTTTTTTATACTCTTCTCTCTTTTATTAACTAACTTATTATTTAAAATATTTACTTCAACAGCTAACTCAATTTCTTTTCTAGTTATTCTGACAAAAAAAATTCATTTCTTCCTAAATTATCATTTACTGACTTAATAAATGATACCTCACCATATATTTTTTATAATCTACTTCAATAAAATCTTTATTTTCTTCTGCTAACTTACTACATATAACAATAAATTATTTCATGATATAAAAAAAATAAAGTATCTGAACATCACATTGAAAATCTCCACCCACAATACATCTTTTTGAAAATTATCATTCACACTTCAGAAGGATATGGAATCAAACTTCTTGCATTATACGTTCCTTTCTCACCATCTGGTGTGGCTAACATAAATGCATTTTCACCTACTTTGCAAGATATTCTATATGGACCCTCATATAGACTAAGAAATTTTTTGAATTGATTTCTTTGAAGGTTGCTAACATGGGGTGTTCTAATTAGAACTAAATCATTAATTTTAAATGGATGTGGTTTATTATGGAATTTTTTTACTCTCTTTACACCCATAACATGAAGCTTTACTTTAGCTTGATTAATATCTTCACGACGCTCTTCCGATTTGTTCCTTACAATTGGTATAGGTGTTTTAATCAATAATGGTTCATGTCTACCATAATGTAAACGAATAGGAGTAAAACCAGTAGATTCATTATATGTACTATTAATATAATTAATAACCTCAGGGAGTTTATGAACCCATTTCTTATGATTATCAGCTACATAAACCCTAAATAATCGACTAAGCTCCCACATAACACGTTCGCAAGGATTAGACTGAGGGTTTCTTATGGAGCTCATAACATGTTTGAGGTTTTGATCTTGAATCCACTGATTCCACCTACCCGATATAAAAGCTATAGCATGATCTGTAAGTATGATTTTTGGTTTCCCTACTAATGGAAATTGATAATTAAGCATGCATTTAATTACAAAATGTGCACTAGTTTTAGGCACAGGATACGCTGATACAAATTTACTAAAAACATCATAGGTTACCAAAATAAATTTCTGTTGTTTAAATGGTGGGAGAGGCCCATAGAAATCAATTGCTAATAATTCATTAGCTCGATCTGGAATAATAGGCTGCATAACACCTACATACGATTTATTACAATATTTAGACTTCAAGCAAGTAGAACATGTTTTAATTTTCCTTATGACATGTTTATACATTCCATCCCAATAAAAAATAGATTTTAAGACATACATGATCTTTGGTGCACCATAGTGACCATAACTACAATGTACATACATTATCAATTTATCAATCATAGATATAGGTACAACTATCCTCCATGATTCCCCCTGATTTGACTTTAAATTATACATAAGTAAATTCTGGTACATCTTATACTTGCTAAAAATCCTTTTTATATATTTATTTCTTCCGATCTTATATTATCATGATTATTTAGGATAGTCATGATTCTATTTAATTTCTGATCCTGACCTTGAATCATAATGAAATTATTATAATCATCCACTATAGATTCATCCCTGACCACATCCACACTGCTAATAATTATATTTTGAGCATTAGGATGTTGGGACATCAGACAAATAGGGTGGCGGCTAAGAATATCAGCAGGGATATTCTGTCTCCCTTCAATATAGAGAACTCTATAATTGAATTGTTGGAGATACAAGCTCCACCTAACAAGTCTCTCATTACTGAGGTAGCTTTTGTTTAAAAACTCCAAGCTTCTATGGTCGGTCAACACAATCACCTCTGAACCCAATAAAAATTGACGTAATTTCTGAAAAGCCCAGACAACAGCTAGGGTCTCCTTTTCAGTAATAGTGTAATTCAACTCAGCACCTCTCAAATGTCGGTTTAAGAAGTACAACACATGAGGTACCTGATCCTCATCGAGCTGATATAACACTACTCCCAGACCATAGTAACTACTATCTGTCTGTACATAGAATGTTTTATTAAAGTCAGGATACATTAAAATCACGTGTTTTAAAAATTTATTTTTAATTATATTAAATTCATTATCATGGTCAGCAGTCCACTTCCATTTTTCAGTTTTCTTTAATAACCGAGACAGATGTATAGTATCCTCAGCGAAATTTTTATAAAATCTATTGTAATAGTTACATAATCCAAAAAATGACTTTAATTGTTTTACTGTTTTTGGAATAGGAAAATGCTGAATAGCTGCAATCTTTTCAGGATGGGGCTGGATTCCATGCTCATTGATTAAATGACCTAGAAAAGTAATTTCTTTAGCTGCTATTGAACATTTTTCCATATTAATTTTGACATTCTATATATGACATTCTGTAAAAAATAATTCTAAATGTTGGAGATGCTCATGTAAATTATCAGAAGCAATAACTATATCATCCACATACATGATGATTTTTTCTTTTAATTGTTTCGAAAAAATCATGTCTAAACATCTGATCAAGCCAGCACCACTATTAATGAGACCGAAAGGCATTCGTCTGAAAACATACGACTGGCCTTGAAATCGAAATGCTGTATACTGCTGATCACTCTCATGCAGTGGTATTTGCCAATAACTAGCTGTCAGATCAAATGTAGAGAAAATTGACCTCTTGTGAAATTTAGTTAAGAGCTCATGTACAGGTGGAGGAATGTCACGCTCTGGTATAGTTACATTATTTAGCATACGAGCATCTAAACATACCCTAATACTACCATCCTTCTTCTTTACAATAACCAATGGGTTCACGAAAGAAGAAGGGCATTTTTTAATTATATTCCACTCTAGCATTTTGTCAATTTGACTCTGTACATCATCCTTATATTGGTAAGGAATTGGGTACATTTTTTGATGGAAAGGATCATTACTCTTCAATTTTATTCTATGGGTATATCCCTTTATTATACCAGGGATTTTAGAAAATATGTTTTTAAAATTGTACATTAATTGATATAAATTTTCACCCAATTTAGAATTTACTGCATAAACATGTTCAATTTTGGCCTTTATGCTGGCATCAATCAATGAATTTGGATGCATAATAATTGACTAGAAAAGTTATGCATACCATATTCAAAACTAAGTCTTTCTTTTTTACAAATAAAAATTTTATTATAAAAATCAATTTGACATTTATTTAAAATCATGAAGTCAGCTCCTATTATGGCTTCATGTATTAACCCAGGCATAATAAGGAAAACATGCCCAAACTCTGTATTATTTATTTTGAAGGTAATCCAGACTTGTTTATTTGATAACTTTGTCCTCTTTCCATTTGCTAAAGTTACTTGTATCTGCTTTACTGGCAATGAAGGTATATCCCTTTCTACACTCACCAGATTTTGATATGCTGACTCTGATAATATGGAAGCTTGACTTCCAGAGTCAATTAATGCTTCAATTCTGATATTGTTTATGTATAAAATTACAATAGGACATTGATAAGTTATAGGTGGTTCGCCTATAGTAAAGGGCTCTAAAAAATCAATATCAAGATCTAAAGTATTAAGCATCCACATCTGATCGTTCCCCATTTTGTTAGCACCGGGTCCTTGCAAAGAGGAACTGACATACAAAGACCTTTTTAGTTTAATTTCTTACTACTAGCTTTATTAGCTGGTCTTTTTAAAATTGTGGTCACACCACTAGTAGAAGGCTGATTACTTTGATTATCATTTCTATCCCTAAATGTATCGAATCTAACAAATTTCCTTAAGTGTGGAGACATCCTATCTCTACCTCTGTATTCATATCTCCTTTTAAACCCTGCAGAAGATCTCACACCAGTATTGACATTAATATTTGATAAAGGATAATTATTTCTCTCCTTGTTTATCTTAAATCTATTGTCCATAGATATCTCAGCTACCTCAAGAGCATCTAACACCTCTGAAACCTCTTCTATCGAACCACGATCAGCAGCTATCAGTAACTGTTTGACATTTTTAGGCAAATTATGTCTTATGATTCTTACAATCTGTCCTTCTGATAATGGACAAGCAGTCAATGTTTTCAACCAAACAGCCTGATTTCTAAAAAACTTGTATAACTGCCTTTGCTGATATGGTATTTTTCCTGGGTAATTTGGTATCTAATGCTATCTTGTTTATCAGAGTTCCAAAAACTTCCCACAATAAAACATTTAAAATCGCCGTAAGTTACTGGTTTTTCAAAAAGTGATTGCCACCAATCTTTGGCAATTCCATACAAATGGTTGCTACAAACTGCTACTTTTTCTTTCTCTGATAATGAACATATGGAAAATAATTCATCTAAATTATTTAAGAACTCTGAGGGATTTTCCATATACTCTCCTTTAAATGGCTTAACTTTCATGAAACGTAAGGCCATCAAATTATTTGCATTTCCCTCATAATTAACAATTTCTCTGACTGGTCTACTATCCATTTCTTTAACAACAGTATGTTCTGACTGATTACTATCACCTTTCCTTACAGATTCTACTTTGTTTATTCGTGATAAATCAATATAATCTTCATATGCCTTATCACTTACTTTCCCTTTTACTAACTCTGTCTTTGTATTATTTACATTTTTCATCTCTATCTGGTTACACATCTGTTGAAATTTTCCCTCGAAATCCAGTTGTTCAAGTACTTGCTTAACATACCCTTTCTGCTCCTTTCTAAACTCGTCTAAATTTTTATCTAAAATTTCCTTGTACTTATCACTATTTTGTTCTAACATACCAGCTTGCTCTTTTATGTCATTTTGCATACGTTTTAAATTCTCACCTACCTTTGATCGATATTTATGTTCATCGATTCTTTTAATATCTAGACCCTTAAATTTTTCTATTAGTTCCTTTTCTATCTCATCCTTTATATCTACTTTAGTCTGAACTATTGTACTCCTAACACTTTTAATGTCCTCACTAACATTATTAACATGGCTTTTAACCTCACAAATCTCACTGTCAACCTTCAGTTTATAACTATCAATTTTTAAAGCTAAATCACTATTATTTATTCTACACTGATCAATAGATTCTGCTATTTGATCTTTCAAACTCTTTATAGTGTTTTCTGAAAATTCACAAAATCTTCTTTCCAATAATTCCTGATTTTTATCATCAATTTTTATCACTTCTATCTTTAAAGATTCAATTACTTCCTCATTCTTGCTAAACCTTAAATCCAGATTATTAATTTTATCTTCCACTTCTTTTTTAAAATTCTTTACAATTTCAGAATTATCATCAATCTTTTTATTTATATTGTCTATACAAAATCTGATTTCTTCTCTATCTTTACTTAAGTCTTCTTTAACTTCTTTAATATTTTCCTCAAGAGATTCTATTTTTATATTATTTTTGTTTATATACTCTCTAAGAGAATCGAACTTCATATTCATATCTTCCTTAAAAGAATCAAATCTAACATTTAAAGAATCAAATCTAATACTATTTTCATTCCTCTCCTCTTTCATTTCTTCTTTAAAAGAATCAAATCTAACATTTAAAGAATCAAATCTAATACTATTTTCATTCCTCTCCTCTTTCATTTCTTCTTTAAAAGAATCAAATCTAATACTATTTTTATTCACTGAATCAATAATACCTTGACTCATTAATTCAAAATGCTTCATGAAATCAAACATCGAGAAATTATCTATATTTTTCTCAGTTTTTATTACTTCTTTCTCTATTGTTTTAAAAATTATCTCTTCCTCCTCCTCTATTTTACTATCCATATCTTGAGTATTTTCTAATATTGTCTCAAAATCTACTGATTTCTCCACTTCTTTTCTCTCCTCACAACTATTATCCTCAACAATAAAATTAGACATCTCAACTTCTAAATCTTTATCCCAGTTATTCATTTCTATATTTTTTTAAAATTCAGTTCTAGTAGTATGCAGTACTTATTATCAATATTTTCAAAAAAAAATAATTCCCTACCAACCTTTCCATCTCCACTCAATTCACTTCTACAATTCATCACAAAACATCATCTCTGAAAACTCTACACTGTTTATTATTAACTAATTATACAACTACAAATAACAAAATTGTGTCATGTCATTAATTTTCACACCTATGATCCACAGACAATTTGCACATAATATATTATATTCAATATACATTTAAAATATCTTAAGAATTGACATGGTCATATTACAAAATAATTATTTGCCACATTTTCATAATTTACATATTTATTTGCTTATTAATTTAAAAATAACCTAGTATTTGATTTTTAATAATCATATTATAGATACCACATGAAAATATAATAACTTTAATAATAAGATTTTCATTTTAATTTTATAATTAACATCTAATCAATTATAACTACTATTATAGAAATACTAAACTATTTATATTTAATAAAATATACTAATCATTAATTCCTAAATTATACATTTTAACCCATACACTATTTTATTAACAAATCTATACCTATCACTCTATTCCCCTAACATATACCAACCCTAAAATTGTGTATCCAAATCCTTAACTAAATATCTAAGCGCCACGTTGGGCGCCAAAATCCTAACTACCGTTTGTACCCTCACTTCCCGATATATATAATATAACTTAAAATATGACTAGCTCAATTAAATCGTTATGCTCGGCTAAAATATGTATAACTATCATTAATATATTTTTATAATACTATATCTTATCAGATTCATTATAACTTACCAAAATTAATATAGTTCAATATCATGTACTAATTAAATAAGTATTTATTAAAATCATGAGACTATGAAGTGAAGTTACAAGTGGTAATTGAATTTACATTGAGCTAATGTCTTCCCAAGACACTATCTCAATGGCATAAGAATACTATTACCTCTTTATTATCTCATTACTACATTTACAGCACTCTTATGTCTTTTATAAAAATTAACTAACTTCAATAATAATAAATAAATCTCAATCTTTTATTAAGGAAATGTAATTAAATAATCTCAGGTTCTTTTAATTATCTTAAAGTAATAATACTTCTTGCAGATAGGCATGATAAGGGATTTAATATCAAACCTAACTACACCTAACTTATAATAATAATAATAACTAACAATAATAATTTCTAGTGTATAAATTAATCTTATCTATTTTATTATACTATTAATCATTAAGGAAATAAGTGAATCATCTACATGTCTTTCATTTTCATATAGTATCTTAATTTAAAAATTATACTAAAATCTTATAATTTAATAATATGTGGCAATAAATAATATTATACTCTTATATTATGCATTATAATTACTTTATGACCATTATAATATTATATGTTAATGTCAATCAATTTCTATAAATTATATTAAGAAAATACTGTGTTTCTTTTTAAAAATAATAATAATAAATTCATACTGTGCAAATATTATGTTTATTCAAATTATCTGTTGTCAAATGCTGTGGTGTAAATAATGAATTCGACACACTTTTAAAACAACTTAAACAAATTTATTTACATCAACTTTAATAAACAATTTATGTACATTATTTACATTACAAGTGGAAACCAAAGAAAATAAAAAATAAGAAAAATAATAATACAAGATTTTTACACTGTTACTATTTCCATAAACATAAATAGATAATCCATACATTTCTTAAATGTTTTATCAGTAACATTTAATTAAGTTTATGAATTTAAATCTTAATAGATATCATTTGTCATTAGTTAGTACAAAAGAAGACTTTTATGTAAAATATCACTTATGTAGCATATGTAAAATAAACAAACTTTAACAATTAAAAAAATGCTACATCACTTAAGTATTATTGCTATTTCTATTATAATGTACTAGTATGTATTACATTTACTATTAGCATTAATCAAATATCAACTAATGTATAGACTGATATAACTTTATAATATAATGACATTTATTGATTATATAATTATTTACTTCATTCTGATGTAATTTCATACTGTATGTCTTACCAAAATATGCAATACATATATGTTCTTTTCTTAAAATAATATTTAAAATTATTCAACAATTTCAAATTTTATAAAGTATTATATTAAAATAAATTCTATGATTCTTTTCTATTTAAACTACTACTCTTCTCTACTCGTAATTCCTATTCCTTCCTAATAAAATTCTATCTACAAATACCATTTTGACCTTATTTAACTTCAGTAACAGCTTACCAATTTTTTAAAAATAATGACTATCCAAACTATCTTATACCTCATCATCGATATACGATAAACCCTTCAAACAAAATATAAATTTCTATATAAAATTAATTTAACTTATCTAATAAAAAAAAAATATATAGATATTTTTACCTCTTACTAACTTGAAAGGTAATATCAATAACTCATACTAATATAATAAATCAAATTCCTAATATTGTAACAGAAACATTAAAATTTATTCACGAAAGAATCATATAATTATTTATGGATTTCTCTTATTACGTTATAATAAATTTATATCATAAATTTAAAGTATGCATATTAAAATAAAACTGTTATTACTAATATTATGTGTGTATATTCTTTATATATTTATACATTCATTCAACAATCAAATCATATTTGGTTGATCTAAAGAAAACAAAGCAAAATACATCAAATTATTACTATTATATAATTTTTACCATAAATGATATTCCAATTTATAATCCGCCACACGATGTCCTCCAGAATTACAGTTTTACAAAATAATTTCACATTTATACTCAACAATTATTCTTTAAAATATTACGTGTTGTATAATTATATAAAAATAAACTTTATGAAAGTAATTGTTATATTAATATTTAGTTACTTTTAAAAAGAAAAAAATGTACCTCTCTTATCTTTAATAGATCAATAAATAATTAAATATCTATGTTAGTTAAGAAAAACAAAAATATGTTACATAAATCCAACATTGTCTTCTTTCCACCCATAATTGTTCTTTTTTTCCTAGGCACAAACTTTTACCAACATCACTTCTTTTTCCGGTACATCACGTGTTTAAACAGTTTTTACGAAATAAATGAAAACGTTTTTTTTTTAAAAAATAAAATAAAATAAGTTCCACCATAAGAAACAAAATAATAATTAAAATAGTTTATAGGATCCGGATTCATTTCTTTAAAGAAAAATTATTTAAAAAAAAGTTATTACTTTCCTCGTATTAATCAATAGTTTATAATGTTCTTATTTAATTATTCTGAATTGACTTGGATATCCACGTATACTTATTTGCGCATTCTTTAACCAATATTTAGGTAAGATTAATTTCTAAATTCTTCTGTACGACCAGCGTCCAGACTTTACTATATAATATTTTATTTACAGGTATTTCTTTGCCAATTAAACTTCCGATTTATTTGCCTTTTAAAACTATCGAAATCTAGTCTTTTAAACGCACTTCCGATCTTAACAAGGCAAGTAATTCTACAATTATTATTAATTACCATATCTTTACCAAGATATATACTTAAATTTGTAATTTAAAAATACTTTCTTCATAAAGAAGTATTTATCTTTCTTTAAATATTTTTTTATAAAAATTAATTATAATCAACTTTTAAATTCATATAATGTCCAATATATTACTTTTAATCCAACTAGTAATTCTCCTAGTTAATCCAGCGTTTGTTATATTTTTAGTATAAAGTCTCCAATACATTTTATCCTTATACGATGCTTTCATGATTATTTGATAGTAAATTGAGCTTTGATAGAGACGATCAATAGGGAATTATAAATAAATTAGCACTGCATATTTAATGGTAAAACTTTTATAATTTATTTAAAACTACTCTCTTATAATTTTAAAACGATTACGAGAGCGTCTATAATTTTACTTAGCTATATCTAATAGCACACTTCACTTAAAAGAAATCATAATCATAATCCCCCCTGAACAATTGGACCTTGGTTTTATACCGGAATACATTCCCCACTTGATTGGTAAATTAAACAATCACCTTGCTAGCCTATTTACATATTTTACCAACAATACAGAATTAAAAATAAATAATGACTTATTTAATATTTATTATTTATTACATTATTAAATTCTTAAATTGATCTCTATCATTTATTTAAATCCATTAAACATTTTTTAAAATATATGTTTTACTTTATTTCACTTTTAACTTTTATAAGATTATTTTTCTAAACAAACTAAGTCTATTTTTATACGTTAGGTTTTTTTAAACAGTATTTTAAAAATCAGATTTAATATTTCACATTAATTATCTTTATTTTTATCTCGTGATAGCCAATATAATATTTATAAATTTTATAATAGAATTTTAGAACAGTTTTGCAACTTTACTAAAAAAAACTTACAAGCATGTGTGTACATATGTCTATCTATCATCTGTTTTACAACACAGATACAAACGCTTGTAATATCTAAAAATAAACTAACAATTTAATTTTTTAAAATAAATGTTTTTAAAATAAATAATATATTATAGCAACTTTAAAATAATAATTCGATATTATTAAAATCAAATATTAATCTTCTATTATATACTATTAACAATTAAAATATTTATATTCATTTATTAAATATTAATCTTTATCAACAATAAATATATGCATTTAATTTTAACTTGTCTTTTTTTAAACTTCCGATCTTTTAAACATTTATTTACAAAACTTATTAATGCAGTATTAATCATGGCCAGTTTTCCCAACCATATAATATTATCACTTTTTATTGAAACGTCTCTCTCAAACATTAGCACAATTTCACATATCAAATATTCATAGATTACTTTAATTAAACTTTTGAAAGATTATCATAAATAAAATCAACATCATATAGCTAAATATACCTTAAATTTAAAATTTTTAATAAATTGATATAACAATTCATGGTGACCCATAC